>JAQFVV010000044.1:5483398-5590528 GCA_028023455.1 Epiperipatus broadwayi
TAGTTTCAATAATAATTTATTATTTCTAATGTATACAGTGATGTGTAACCATACAATTGAGGTTTACATTATTGTTCTAACTATCTTGTTATTTCCATTTGGGTTCTGATGAGTCTATGTTGTGCAATATGGTGTGAACATTAAATCTTTCACATATTTGTTATCTGATTGTTAGCCCTCCCTCTTTTTTTTCCTTGTTGTTAGTTTGGCATATTGTATAATGTCCAAGTATCCTCAAATGTTTTTGACGATGCCAGGAGTTGGTTGCTCTACTGGATTTTAATCATTGTTTTGGAAAAAAACTGTTTTATAGTAGGTTGTGGGTGTTCCATGATTAGTTTACAATGTGTAACCCATATGGCATAGTTCAAACATACTGAGAGATGTATTATTGGATAGGTTTTAGTATTGATACTATCCTTCAGAGATGAGATCAGTTGGAAATCTATCTTGGTGTTGGAGAGTATTATTTCTTGGATCACTCTGAATCCCATACATTGTGAGAAGAGGTGTTCCGATGTCTCATCACCGTTCATGCAAGTGCTGCAAGTAGGGTCTATGTTGTGACCTCATTTGTAAAAGAGGAAGTGATTAGTAGGTAGTCCATTAATCTTGTATTTAATGAGGAAGTCTAGGTATTTGGCCTCTAGACTCCATCTTTTAAAGTTGGATACCAGTTTCTGATTATTGTAATAAAGTGTGTTGATTATAGGATGTAAGATTGGATGGAGGATTGTGTATGCTTGCCATAATGATATTTTAGAATTGAATATGGAGTCGGTTATTGGGCAGTGCTGTTTGATAAGACTTGTGTTTCTAGTGATCCATGTTTGTCTGTCTGGTGGGACGGTCAGTGGGTGTTACCTTTTGAAGCAAAGCTTTTGGAGAATTGTGTTAAAACCATATGATGCTACCAAGTTGTGTATGACATTGTGGGTTTTTTGGTAAATCAATGCCTGAATGGAGTGGAGAGCAAGACCATTTAGCTTTCTTAGTCATTGAGTGCCTTTGAGGCTGATCATGACTGTTTTACCTCTCCAGAAAAGCCTTGAGCACAAGCTATTTATTTTATTTATGAAGCTTTTGTTGCATTTGATAAATGGAAGGAAATATGTTATTTTTGGCATCACATTCATGTTAATTAGTGCTACCTTGCCAGGGAGAGAAAGGTAGACTTGTGACAAGGAAGTGATGAATTTGTTTGTTGTTTCCAGGATGTTATCCTGAATCTCTTTGGTCATTGCTGTGGTAGATTTGAAGATGGAAAACCCAAGATATCTCTGTGGCTTGGCAGAGAAGAGGGTGTTGATTTTCCTTCCTGAAACAATTTGCCAGGAGGCAGACTTGCTGGGTTGAATTGCAGCCTGTATTTCTCAGTATAGAGGCTTAATATTGTTTGTGGCAAAGGAATATGTTTTCTTGATGGTAGGATGATCATTACATCATCCATGTAGGCAAATGTGTTGAATTCTCTGTTTAAATTGGGTATAAAGAGACCTGGTAGATTTTTTTCCAAATCCATCAGGAGAGGATTTATATGTGATGAAGCATAGGGCACTGAGGGGGAACCCTGAGGGAGAGCTTGTGTAGGTTTAAATCCGGAGGTGATGTTACCGTCCATAGTGATAAAAATTTCCCTGTTGTATAGTAAATTGCTTATGATCTGGACAGCAGCTGCAGGAACATCATACTCAGCCAAAATATTTAAGAGTATGTCTATATGTACCGAGTCAAAGGCTGCAGCAATGTCCGGTTGAATAGCTATCGGCCCTGACTTCCGGTGGATTCTGACATAATCAATGATGGAGATTATGTTGCCCATTGCATGTGCAGTAGAGGATCCCTTCTTGGTGTATTGGTTGTTAGATATGTGCTTTAAGACATTTGGTTGGATGAGGTCTTTGATCACAGACTCTACAATTTTAATTAGAAGGGGTGTCATGGAAATAGGTCTGATGTTTGAGAGATCCATAACCTGATTTTTTTTATAAATGGAACCAGCGCCACTGGGTAAAGGTTAGGTATCACTCTATTACCAGTTGCTAGGTAATCCACCATCTTCTTCATTATGGGAATTGCAAATTGATTGAGGTGTAGGATTAGGAATCTGGGAATCCCATGTAATCCAGGATGTACACCATCTGGAAGGGAAGATATTTTCTGTTGGAGTAGGTTTTCTGTGATCCCATGTGGTGCCTGTGGATCAACTTCAGACCAGGATTGTGTGCCATTGAAGATTGCGGTTTGCATTCTTTGCTGGAAGTGTTCTTTTATTGTGTTCATCATAGGTGTTCCCAGCAAGGTTTTCCCATCTGCAATGATGGAGGTGGGAGTGGTTTTGTTATTTTCCCCTCCAAGTGCCCATCTCAAGTAGCCTTTTGTCCAGTGGTGTTGTTGAGATAAATAGCATTTGGCTCTCCTAATGGATAGGTATTCCGCCAGGGATTTTTGTCTTGATCGGTATAGGTTTTTAAGACTATATATATCTTGTGTTTTGATAGGTTGACTTTGGAGCATCTGAAGCTGATTCTCTATTTCTAGAACATCTCTGAAGAGGCCATTAGGGCCTTTGGCTTTCATGGTGTGGTGTTTTAATATTGTCTGTAGGATGCCTACAAATGAAAACCAGGCTTCTTCAGCTGGTCTTGAAAGGATGTTGATTTTGTGAAAATATATATAAGATTTGGACACTATGGCCTCTGTCATGTTTGATTTTGTTACCATCCTCATGGTTTTGTGAAGAGCCTCTGGGGTTGGGAGGCCAGCCATGGTTTCAAGAGTAACTACAAGGGCCATATGGTCTGAAAACGAAACTGGTAAAAGTTTTGCATTTAGATGAAAATGTAAATCTGGTGAATAATATAATAGGTCTATTAGGGTTTGGTGGGATTTGGTGTAAAAGGAGTAGGATCCAGGAGGAAGGAATCCTTCCCCACACATCAAGTTTCTGTTTATCAGTGGAAGAAATTTTAAGTTAAAGCGACCATATGTGGTGTTAAAATCTCCCAATATAAGTAAAGAGCCTGATTTGTTGCTAAGGATAGCATTTAAAGTCTGAATGATTTTGTGATAGATAGTAGGATTGTTTGAAGTGTATATATAAGCTAGATTTATGCTGTAGTCCCAATAGTCTATTTCTAATAAGATTAAGTTGTTATCCAAATAGAGTATACAGAATTTGTTTGGAGGAAATTTTTTGTTAATTAATACTCCAACCCCTCCAGCTGCTGAATGTCCAACTGAAAATTTAGTGAAGCCCATGGTGGCAATTAATGTTTCTATTTTAGTGTCAGTGTTATTATGTAATTTGGTTTCCCCCATTAGAAGAATGTGGGGAGAGTTCATGCTTATCCAATTTCTAATTGCATGAGCATGGGCCAACGAGTTAAGACCACGAACATTAATCCCTGCAATTTTATAGTTCATAATATAGTGTCCCTGCCCCCTCAGCTGGCCCATGGTCTCGGGGAGAACTTGGAAGTAAATGACTATAATTGGTTTCTTGATCTGATGCTTCTTCCAATGAGAGTTGAAGTTGATTTGATTCCATGAGTACTGGAAGGTCTTCATTTTCCATAGAATCTGGTAATTCCAAATAGGGATCATCTTCCATTGGTGCTGAATCAGTATCAGAGTGCTCAGAGGTTTTCCTTTTCTATTTTTCCCATGACACCCTATGTTTACTTTGTGATTCTTGTGAATCTAGTTTTAATGTAGATAGTCGTGCTATAAACCCAGAATTCATATCGTCATCTGAGCTTGATTTATCCGGAACATCTGATTTCCATTTATTAATATTTGGTATAGCTTGTCATGTTAGCTCTACTTCTTGTGAAAGATCCTGATTCCAATGTCCAGACAAACCATCCTTTTCCCCCAGGTTTGGAGTTTTGGTGTGTGATGTGTTGAGTTTTTTCCTTGGTTTATTGGTTTTGCTACTTTCTTTTTGAGGATGTGGAGTTATTGTATTTTGTTTACTTTGTGACTTTCTAGGTGATTGGTTGTTATTTTTGTCTATTTTGATTCTGGTGTCTGTTTCTTCTATTGGAAGTGACTTCAAGTCTGAAGGATTGCCAAGCATTGATTCATAGCCTTTTTTTCTAATGTTGTACTGTTTATTGGCTGAATATTATCTGTGTATTGGTTTGAAATGAGATGAGGTGTTCTTGATGTAGTTGTTTGTTCATCATTTCTATTTTTGGTTGTATTGTTGTGGAATTCCATCTCAGTTTGTTGGGAAAGATTATCATCTTGATCCTCATCTCTAGATATTATGTGGTCTGGTGTTACATCTGTGGGAGTTATGTCTATAGATTCAGTGTAGTTTGATGTTGTAGACCTGTGTTTATCAGTGTGGTTTTCAATATTATTGTCTGTTTTAGGTGATTGTTTGGTGTCTGTAGTTGTTGTTCTTTCTATATTCCTTCTACTGCAGTGGTGGAACTTGCCTTTCTTTTGATTGCAGATAGTGCAGATACGTGCCAAACAGTCTTTTATAAAGTGTGTCCTTTGTAAACAGTGAAAGCACTGAGGCCGCATTCCCCTGAATGTTAGGACCATTGGTGAACCTCTTGCATTAACTACAGTAGGGATGTCAGTGGGAGAAATGTTTTTTTTTCATGGCTAGTGAGAAGATTGCTGTGTTTGATATTATGTTTCCATCCAAGATGGGGTCTGGGAGGAATTTAAATTCTGAAACAGAGCCATAGGGATTGAGGATATTTTGGAGCTCTTGTTCAGTGAATCTTGTTAGGCAGTTTTTGATTTTTCCTTGTAGTATCATAGGTCTGTTCATTTCTACAGTGCAAAGTATTTTATTTCTCATTGTTTTAATATTGCTTTTAAATTGGAGCCTGTCTGCCCAGGTCTTAAATTCTATTGCCACATATCTGTCATTAGGGTGAGTTAGTATTTGATAAATTCCCAACTCTGAATCATGTTGTTTAATTACGGAATATAAATGCTCCATGGGGAATTTGTATAATGATAAGTTTTCATTCATTACTGCTAGGATTAGAGTTTTGGCATTGTAATAATTTTGGAAAGGTTTATAGAGCATGTTTGGAATAGTTTTGTTGAAATTATCATTTACGTTTTGATGTATTTCATCGGTAATATTATTATAATCTAATATCTTAATTGATAGGGGGTGTTGATTATCTTCTGTTGTGATTTCTCTTTCATATTCCAATATGCCTATAAGCATTTCCTTAATATTGCTGACAGAGTTAGTCCCGCGGTTTTAATGTCTTTGTTGATACTTAAAGCGTTAGCGTAGGATATAGATTTTTATGGAAGAGTTTGGATTTGTGAGTCTGTTTTGAAATTTTTGAACAATGTAGATATTAAAGGTTCATCTAGTTTGAAATTTTCATTTGTTTGTGAATAGGTTTTGTTGATTTTTTTATTATCTATTATTTCATTTTTTTCACCCGAAATACTGTTGACAGTCTCTGGTGTTACAGCAGCGAATTTGGTGACCTCTGGTGATTTAAAAGATTTTTTTTCACTTTCTTAAGATAGATTTTGCTGATATATATATATTTTTTGTTACAAATTATTCTGAGAGTGTTTCACGGTTGTGGATGAATTGTGTTTATTTATGTCTCCTAAAGGAGTTTGGGAAATACGGTGAGTGTTGTTACCGTTTTCGTATGTATTATTAATATTGACTGTTATTTTGCCCGATGTGAGACCAATACTATTACTTATGACTGATGAAGTTTGTAAAATTTCTTGCATTTTAATGTTGTTAATAATTATTTGGTGCTTAGTATTGCTAATGGGAAGGTTTTTGATCTCAGATGGAGCCTGAGATTTGTTATAGCTAGGAAGATTTAGGCCATCGTTTTTGTTGAACGACTGAGTGTCACATTTTAAGCTTGAATTGCTATGTATATTATCTATATCATTGTCACATTCCATTTTTAAATATATAAAACTTCTCTTATTTTGTATTTAGGGGTTTGGAATGGGGTTTGACACCCCTTTTCCTGCTGATTTCAATTTTTGAGGAGAGCTATCATTCATGTTGCTTGCTGTTTAAGAACCAGAAGCAGTGACCAGGAAATAGATAGTATCACACTAGTCTTGGCAATATGAGTGTTAGGTTATACATAGTTCCTGGAGATTTTGGTTATTTCAGTTTAAATTTCATATATATTAAGCTATGCATTTTAAATTTAATATTAATGACATAGGGAAAAAAACTATGGATAAATTATATTAAACTTGAAAAGATCTTTGTGGTACAGTGGATTTATAATGATTGAGAATGTTGTAAGAAATGGTGATATTGTCATTTGTACAATTAGATAAAAAATGACACTTGACATCTTTTTGTATAACTATTTGACAATCATCTTCTGTTTTCTTTCTTAATAAAGAGAAATTTTGAGGATATCTTCTAAAATACATAGCCTCATGATACAAAGGCAACCATAATTAATTACTTCTGAAAAGTTTTGTAATTATTTCCAAAAATGTTTCTGAATGATTCTTCTTAAATATTTTTTAAATCTTTGTTTACTTGATTAAAATTATCATTACTGGTAAATGTATTAACCAATTACATATTAACATAATGATTTTTAGATTTTAACATCTTCTTTATTCTGTCTATATATGTCTTCAGTATGCATGTGTAACATTTTTTAAAACCTGTTACGCATTGCAATCGCACAATGCAATCTTGAATTTTCAAATTTGCAACATCTGGTTTCAGTTTGAAACTGCCAGAAATCTACACAGTCTGCACATGTGCTTTTTATATCTTTGTTTCCATCTTTTTTTCTAGTTTCAGAAAATGTAAGTTTTATTTTTCTATGATAAAAATTAAACATTTTATGATAATTTTTATAATCAAGTAAATTTATTTTTTTTTGTTATTCTCTCAGTTTTTTCATTTTTAACAGAATTGTGTTTGCCCTGAAATTTACATTGGACAAAATACAAGATTTTTACCAATCTTTTTAGTCTGTATAATGAATGAGCATTATTGGGAGAAGCTTTCCACTAGTAAGTATTTAATTTTATATTTTTTTAAATTATTATTTGAATTTATATTTGTTAAAAAAAATATACAAAAAAAATTATTATTGAAACTAACATATACACTGATCAAAAAATAGCTCATGATTGTGTAAATTTATATTGTGAATTATTTGCATTTTTTGGCATTGTAGTAGGCCTTGGCTCCAGATGTCCAGTATATGAATTATATGATATCTGGAGCTCTGATATGAGACCAAGATGAACATATTTTGCAAATATTATGACCCGATTTAGATTTTTTTCTATAAGGTCTTGTCTGCATTTTAATAATAATAAAAATACAAATGCTAAAAGTAAAGATTTTGACAGAGTATATAAACTTAGGCCGATTATAGAGTACTGCAATGTAAATTTCAAAGCTGCATATCAAATGCAAAGAGAGGTGGCAGTTGATGAAGCTATTACTAAATTTACTGGTCATAGTAGCATGAAGCAATATGAGCCTCAAAACCTATAAAGGTTGGATAAATAATACTATATTGCACTTATTCTAAACCGCTAACTTATGCACCTCAAGTTTAACTCTATAATGAATTTAGTACTTCATTCACTTTTTATTTTGTTTTATTATTTTATTTTGTATATAATGACTATTTTAGTAGTTATTTTTAATAAATTACAAACTTTATTGAAGTTCTTTATTGTAATATTCAAATTATACTAATTATTGATCAATATTAACTACTTGTTATTAGAAATGACATATTCATTGCAAAACCCTGTATGGAAAAATATTTTGAAGGGCTACAAGGAAAAATGAAAGGTTATCAAAACAGGAAAAACTCTCTATATGTATTGCCATTCAATGCAAGCCAGAGTAATCAATGGATGTCAGAAGGCTTGTACATAAAATCCCCATCTAATGCCTACTCATCCAACTAGCTCTCAGATCCAAGGCTCCTCACTGCTGAAGGCCACAAGCCAGAAACTAGTTTGCATTGAGTGGCAATATGTAAAGATAGTTTTTCCTGTTTTAGTAACAGTTATAAGCAAGCATAAGAAATGGTGATCATGTGATCTTTATTGGCTTAAAAATGAAAGGTACTAATATATTTATTTTACGAAGTATTCAAGTGATGGATTACCTTAGGTAGGTGTTATTATATACTATTTTATTAGAAATTTAATGACAAATCTAAATAATTTATTAACAAAACTATAGTTTTAAAATTTATGGATCAAAATTTAGAATTTATGAAATAATATGAAAATAATTATTAAAAATATTAAAAAATTTTCTTTTTTTATTATTTTGATTATCAATGGCTATGTTTTTTCAGTTTAATTACATTCTTTGGTGTTTTATGTTTCAAACACTATATATTATGTCAGTTTTGAATAATACAAACTTAAGTTATGATAAAATTTGTGGTTTAACATATTTTTTTAAATATTCAACATGGCTGCTTTGCCAATATATTTGTTAAATGATTTTAAAAAAAGTGCGTTTAAAGAACAAATAAATTGTATGTCTTTTTTAAAAAAACAAATTCTTTGTTTTAAAATTTTAATAAAACATTGTTTTAAATTGATCTTTTATTTATCACTGGGCATATTTATTTTTTAGTTACTACTCAAATATTAATTTTATAAAATGATTTTGCTTTTATTGTAATTTAATTTTATTTTTAGTATAAGAGTTTCATAAATCAATTCTTTATAAAATAAATAAATTAAAAACTTTCTTTTTTTATTATATTATTACAATTTTTTTTATAAGCTTAATATAAATATATGAGTCTGAAAATGTGTATGCATATGATAAATATATATATATAAGCGTGTGCGCGCGCATGCGTATATATTACGTCTTTGAAAGTAGGGGAATTGAAAATAAAACCATTGCTTAACTAAATAAAAAAGTTATTAAATAATATTTTTGATATATTAGTAAGCCTATTTTAGAAAATGAAATTTCAAAAGATAATTCGGATTGACATAGCTAACTTAAATCTAATTTTCAACCCACAGGATTTATTATCTACGTAGCATAAAAAACTAATAAAACGGCAACCCATATCGGAAAATAAGAAACCGTTATTATTCAATTTATTAGTAACTAATCAACTAACAAGTAAAAATAATAATATATATAAACAAGATTAACTCTCTCTGCTGTAGTCTCATCTATAGTAAAGTAGAGTAATCAGCGATTACTAGATATTAATAGAATTCGACAAGCAATGTATTACTAAAATTTAAACAAATTATAATTTCTCTTATGCAGCTTTTTCAATAAATAAACAGTGTGATTCATTTTATAAGAAACAAAAGTTTTAAGCCAATAAACATCACATGATCACTATTTCTTATGCTTCCTTATAACTGTTATTAAAACAGACAAAACTCTCCATACAGTAGTGCCACTCAGTGCAAGCCAGAATAATCAATGGATGACAGGCAGTCCACAAGCCATAAACTAGTCTGGTGATATTGGATGAGCAGGCACTAGACGGGGATTTTATGCATAAGCCTTTCTGTCATCCATTGATTACTCTGCATAGCCTTTCTGTCATCCATTGATTACTCTGGCTTGCACTGAGTGGCAATATGTAGAGAGAGTTTTGCCTGTTTTAGAAACAAATATTAAAATTGAAAATTAAATCAGTTGAACATTTATTATTTTTAATCAAAGATGGAAGAACCAAAAATTAAATTGACGGACTAGTAAGTGCGATATTTGAAATTTTTGTGTTTTTGAAATCATACATTTCGTCTGTTATTTACATATTCAATCCTACAATAACAATTCTAACGATAATTATAAATAAAATATTAGATAAATGTTGCATAAATAATGTGTAAGTAATTCAATTTATGCTTTAAAATTGTAAAGAAAAACTTAAGATCTAATACTTTTTAATGTAAAACATATTCTGTAATTAAAAACTAAAACCAAAATATTTATTTAGCGTTTTAAATCTCCTGAAGAATCATATATAAATTGTTAAACAAATTAAAATGATAGCACTTCCGTCTGAATCTTAAGTTCTTATATAGAAATAAATTAACATAATGATATGTTATAAAAAAAATTTCATCAAAGATTTTATATTTATTAAAAAAATTTTAACACTACTGGTTGAAAAAAATCATTCATTGATATTTATTTTGGGCAAGCTGCACCTTTCAAATCAAATCACTTTAAAGCATGGGTTTCTTTTCATGTGCATGAAAGATGTAATAATTTATAATGTAACCTATTTTTTGAAATCTTGTACTTTAGTGCTTCATGAGTTTGGCAAAGATCAGCACAAATGTCTATCTTTTTCTTCTGTTATATTAAATACTACACAGCAACAGGAACAAAACAATAACATAAATAAAATACATTAAACCAGAATGATTGAAACAAGTGCACTAATATATACAGGAACGATTACAACTAATTACCACTTAAAAGTAAACATTCATATATATATATATTCTTGAAGAATATATATATAAAAGCAGTTTTTTTCCAACGTTTTTAGCTACATATGCAGAAAAAGATTACATTAGGATCACAATTTGTCAATATTAGATAATCAATTATTAGCAGAATGATGGGTTTAAAAAAAAACATTTTTTATATGGTGCTAATTCTTGAAGCAAAAAAAAAGCTGACAAAATATGCATGAAAATGAAATAAGTAGGAATCAAAATATAAATTATTAAAGTATGCACATTTCTTTCAATTTGTAAACATTTTAGTCAATTTCACATTATGAATATTAAAAAGTCTGAATAGTATTTACATTTTTCATACAATTTTGTAATTCTACCAAACTTGTACAAGATAATATGAAAAAGTAAAATAAACTAGTAAGCAAATATTAAAAGCACAAAGCCAGCTTTTGGTATCCCAAGTTTAAAGTTTCATTTGAATACAAGCTTGCAGGCCTGAAATGTTTCTTACATACAAATAAAAAGTCATGCAAGTACGAGGCTGACAGAAAAATCAATATCAAGTCTTATATTAAAGATTTAATTGATATCAGATATAGCTATAACAAACTAATAAAAAGTGTTGAAAATTTTTATAACATTAATAAAGTTTCTGACAATAATAACTCTTACATCCTTCATACTGCAATGAATCTTCAAAAAATCTGTGTGGATGCTTGCAGAGTTGGCTTCAGATCACCTCCCTCACTCAACCTTTTAAACAATGCAAAAGACAGAATACCTTTTAAACACACTCTGGGTCATTTATAAATTTTCATGCCCTGTCTTGCCCTGTATATTATGTATGGTGAATCTCATACTAATATATCAATAAGAATTGCTCAGCACACATATTCATATCATAAAGCAAAATTAAATCATAAATATAAATTGATCTTTTTTCATTAAGAGCTGGCTGTAAGACACACATACACATTTTCTCCTCCAATGTAATAACAATATGTGCCAAGAGCAATGATAGGAAAAAATATATAAAGAGACTTGGGCTATTCAAGGATTCACCATTCTATCAAGAGAAAAGGTTCCTGTGTCCCATTATCAAAAAAATGGAACATCTAATTTACATACTGATCCTGATTTTTATATTGATCTTTGCCAATATATATGCATATTTTTAATGGTGCAGGTTCTACTCAGCACTGTGATTTTAGCAATAATCTACTGAAAGCTGATGTAGTGCTTTTAAGACTTGCTTATTAGCTATTTTATCTTTTCATATTAACATGAACAGTACAAATTTGATAGAATACTAAAAAAAGTAATTAAATGATTTATTGCTCAGAATTTCATAAGGGATTGAAGCAGCAGAAGTGAAAGAGCCGAGCCACTACTCATGGATCTTAAGCTCTAGAGTGTACCCCTGTCATTGCCATATACTGCACAAACATTATGAATATTCAAATAGTTTTATGTAAATGTGTTTTAAACATTTCTATATATTTTTATATCAATGCCAATTTTTATCAAGCATAAGAATTCTTCAAATAGACAGCTAATCATTTATATAGCTAATCATTTAATATTAGTCAGTAAATGTGTATCAAGACATTTTCAGATTAATATTAGTCCTAAGATAATGTTAATGGCCAAAAAAAGATTAAATGACTAATCCCATAGAAAATAATAATCAAAGTAAAACTTCTCAATTTCTTTTAATAATAAATTAATTGATGAATAGTTTAAAATCAATAAGATTTCTAATGGTACAGTGATATAGTCACATACTCTGGAGCAAGGTTGGTGGGTCCTGGCCCAGTTCTGTTACTTCCAATGCTCACTTAAATTATAAACAAACGTATTAATTCTTCCAAAAATGTATGGGCTTAAAAGTTTAAAAATAAAATAAGTGAATGACTTTATTGCTCATGAGTTAGTTCATAAGAAGTTTAAGGACAAAAAATGTCAGAAATGGAATTGACTTCTGAACTTTACAATCTCAATCCAAGGATTTTACAATCTGGTGTCTGACTCACTACTGCATCACCAAACCACACAAAAAAACATTAAAAAAAAAAGTTTATTCATTTACTTATTCTTTATCACATATTCTAACAATTTGAATACATTAAATAATACTTTTAGTAACTACTCATTCTAATGCTTACTAGAGAGATGGGGGCTTGTGATATGCAACATCTGAAAATTATAAATTTCATTTTTTTATTTTTTGTATAAAAACAATTTATATAATATAAATTACCAACAGTTACTATCTAATTCATCACTAATTCATATAATGTCTTAGACAGCCTTAGTAAATATTACTTACATAATCAATGTGGTTTAAATAAATTTATAATTACAACTTTAAATTATTGTAATAGATTTCTAACTATAAGATCTTTCCATTGACTCGTTGTAAATCGAAAGATTTCGCAAGTATTAATGTATAATAAGAAATGTGGACTTAATTAGTGAAGTATTGAATAGCTTCACTCTCTAAGATCTAACTGCTTCAGCTTCACTTATTTATATAGAAAGTAGGTTGAAGTAAGGAAGGGTTCCCCCTGGGTCCCCCCCTTTTCTTCCAAAACGTAAGCTTGTGGTTAAGACCTGTAAAGGTCCCTACTATCGCATTTTTAAGCGCACATTATTGAGGTTACAGCCTTAGTAAATATTATTTATGCTTATTATTAAAATCTTTATTATAGTGTCATGTGGCACCTTAGTTCTACTCACAAATACAGTGTTTTCCTGAAATATTTCTATTGCATGATGAATGATCTTTCAGTTTATACATTTGTCATTTCCTCAGAATTATTCATTTACATATAATATGTCTGTTAAATGTGAGCAATTTAAATACAATTTAAATAAAAATTTACTTTGTTAAATTTTCAGTAAGAAAAAGAATTTTAGCACACTTAAATGTCTTTCTAAATTAAATAATGTAAAATTTTTTTTTCGAGTATGGAACAATAAAATATTTAATTTTTTTAAAACAATTGTTCAGACAGATAGTAATAGTATTTTTATTTTAAATATATTTTCTTCTATATCTGATGTGTTCTTATTAGATGAAATAATAAAGATCAAAAGGACTGTTATATAAAATAACATTATAGGATTATAATTATTAATATTTTACTTATAACGTTTACCCGCTATGTTCTTATCTACTATAATTTTAATATAAAATAATATGCTTAAACAATAATAATAATAAAACAAATTATAACGCCCATATTGCTTTAGTGTACATATAAAATAAATGTAATTACTATAATTACATAAATTATTTTCTCTGAGTATTTCTAATTGCAATGCAAATTTTTAAATAAATATTTGTTATCACATATATACATTTATGTTCGTTTATTTATAATAATGTATGCAAGATTCGAACTCAGACTTTCACACGACCATCAACTCTCCATGCCATCTCATATTGCTGACCCACCTGATCACACACATGTTGAAAAGATAAATAATCACCAATATATGTATTTCATGCTAAACCAGCAATCATCAGTTGGTCCAGATTACTATCTCCACACATATATACAATCAGTGCTCAGCTTTATATTAAGATACCCAATCTTCATACTTTAATGGACAGGCTTCAAACTACTCCAACTCACAACTCTTCAGCCTTCCATTTCATTGAAAATCTGATGATGGAATGTTCAAAGCCCATGTTAGTGCCAAGGTTGTCATCCTACCCATGTTGACATTAAGTCCAATTTTATACTATTTGCATGTATTTGATTACTTTTTTTTTTTACCCAAAAATGCAGATTTCATATGTAAATTCAACTGCATATTTTTATAATTTTCATGCTAACATTCATCTGATCAATTATTTTAGAAATAATTTTTATATTTATGGTGGATGTCATATCTGATCTTGCCTTTAGAAGTGGATTATTTCAGATTCCTTACCTGATTGGCTAGCACCCAGTTGCTATCCAAAGGGATTAAATCCTTCACTGGGATTTGCACACCAAATCCGCATGCTTCCAGTAAGGTAGGGGATCTGCCATAAATAGTCAGCCTTTTGGAAGCAAGGCAGAGAGCAATTACTTCTGTCAATCTGAATGACTGAACGTGCTCTCCATTAAACCCTCTGCCATCAGCAAGGGTAGTCTTTCATCATTGTTGTGATGTTCATGCAGTGAGGCAAGTCCACCTACAGACTGGAAACTGCTATGTCTGAATTAGAGCTGACTCAAGGCAAGCTAAATACATAGCTGGAAGAGTCTTACCAGAGCTCACGAGGCAGGCTAATCATTTAGCTAGAAGTGAATTCTGTACTTGTCTCAACTATCTTAGGATTCAGTTGTATCAACTGTATTTATTCGTTTAACTAACTTGTATATATTTTTTGGACTAATAAATTGTACATATTAATTGCTGAATAGTTGTTCTTTTGTAACTGCTGGTTTGGAACAAACCTGTAAGCCTAACCAAACACAACAGTGAAAGTATTGAGTTTATCTGAAATAATACTGCCATATTCTGAATATGAAAACTTCTATTAAGTATATATATATGTATATTTAGCTCTTTTGCAAGCTTTCTATGTGAGTATGTATGTAATCAAAGTTCTGGAAGAAAAAGACTTATAGTTGTGAATTGTTGTCTCTAGTCATTTCTGATAAGTTATTTAAAATTTATCGATAAAATATTATACAGTGTTTATTTTTTTATTTTTATGCTTATGTTTAAAATGTTATTACAATATTTGTATATTAGGCAGTAAAGACTATTATATTTTCTGCAATTTTCTCTTCAAGATATCATTATGGTGATAGAATGTTTTTACATTTTGTAGGCTGTTTAGTTTAGATATATATTTGTATAATTATATAAGAAGAGTGTTTTCATTTTAATAAAGACACACACACATATTATTAAATTTGGTTTTAATTTAGCGACATGTTTTTTTTTTTTTTTATAATTTTAAAATAGTTTAAGTATAATTTAAAAACTTTTGACTTTTTTTCAAATAACTAACTTTATCAATCTACTTTAGCATTTTCAAGTAAATGGAAATTATAAGTCTTCTCTAATCTTTTCTTTGATGTAAAATATTAAATGAGTAGGCTTTGGGCTGTCATTTAACATCATATTTTTATCTTATATTATACTACTGATAAAAAATAGATAATTAAATATCAACATTCATTAAAATAACGATCTGTTTAACCATTTATTTTCCTACTTGTAGCGGTTAAACCTTAAATATTTTATTAGTGCTTAATATAATCATAGTAGTTTTTTAAAAATAAAAGATAAATGGGCAAAAGACCGCTAAATGTGGATTTATATATACATTTATTGTACTTGCAGAGAATATGACCTCAATATTGAGGAATAAAATCGACAACATATTAAACTTTTTTTTTTAAAAAAAAAAAAATTAATATTAGACTGTTTTGTGATTTTAATTATTTTTTTTAAAAAAAAAAACGTCTTCAAGAGCAGTTTCTCCTTCATTCCACTGCCATTTACTTTAAACTGAATATACGGAATTCGAACTCAGACTTTTACACGATCCTCAACTCTCCATGCCATCTCATATTGCTAACCCACCTGATCACACACATGTTGAAAAGATAAATAATCACCAATATACGTATTTCGTGCTAAACCAGCCTCATCAGTTGGTCCAGATTACCGTCTCCACACATATATACAATCAGTGCTCAGCTTTATATTAAGATAGCCAATCTTCATACTTTAATTAATAGCATAGAGAGTTGAGGGTGGTGTGAAAGTCTGAGTTCGAATCCTGCATACATTACATATATATGCAGGTTTAAACTTGTATAGTGTATTAATTTAAACTGAATAATAAATGAAGTAGTATAAAGCTATAATATTAACATCTCCAGACCAGTTTGCAGATTTTTTGTTTAGCATTGTGGACTAGGATTCAAAGCTGAAACTAATACGTTTATGCAATGAGCAGTCACCTTTTACTTTTTTATACTATTCAAACTAATGTTCTGAAATTAAAAAAAAAAAAAGAATCTGAATTCAATTTGCACAGGTATATATTACATCAGGTTAGTTTCTATATATTCTAGAAATCTTAGTTTTATGACAATTGTATAGTTTTCTATCTTTTGCTTTGGAAGGCTATTGTTAGAAATAATTTCTTTGCAAATAAAACTTATTAAAGATATCAATATCTGCAGATAAAGAATTAGTAATTAATAACCAAAATTTATGTTTGGTTGCAATGTTTGAAATAACCATAAAAATATAGATGCTATAAGCACAATAAATGAGAAATTATATGCAAATAAGTAATGCTGCCCTTATCTTCTGAAAACTAAAAATAAAACTATGACAATTATAATATAACATAAGGTTGGATCAGTTTAATTGTGAACAAAATGGGCAGGAGGAGTCAACATCACTCTGCTTTATGTCTTAAATTAAATATGAAAAAGTTAAATCATGCGAGTTTTTGCTTGACTGCAGCATTAAAATTACAATTTTAATTATACGACAGGTTTGAAGACGTAAATAAAATTAGCTTCAAGAAATAGACTGGGAGCAGTGATTAAAATATAGCAGGATAATGATATCAGAGTTCTGTGCTTATGTCTTAAAGGCATTTATTGTTCTATAAGAATAAATTACAACAGGTTTCAAAAATGAAAAAAAAAAAAAAACAGTTTTGATCATGAGGAAGAGTCTAAGACAGATTACAGATTTAAAAAAGGTAGTTTTACATTATTGACTTATACAACATTATTTACAAAAAAAAAAAAGATTTTAAAGTTTATTAAGAAGAAGGGAAAAACGTCAAAATCTTGCTGGTGTTGACATTGTCGCATTCATTTTCAGAGAATGGTTTATCTTATTATGGTTTCAGATATTGTTGCATTAGAGACCAAGTGTCTTCAAACATTGTGTGTGATGATAGTTTATTATCTCTTTCTTTAAAAGTTTTCAGTTTATTCCAGAAGGTGTACAGGAATCTTCTGGGATGGCAATCATACATGAGTTTGAATCTGGTACACCAGATAGCATATAACATAAATGTGCTAGCACAAATGTTTGCAAAAATTCATTGTTTGAATGTCTGGAATAGGGTATTGATGTTATATCTGGGGTTGTTCATTTGGTATTGCTTTGTGTATGATCTCAAGGCCCTCACATTCAAAGAAAATATGATATTGAGTTTCAGAATCTTTATGGCAAAGGCTGCATTGTTCATCAATGTTCTTGTACTGTCTTCTGTGTCTATAAAAGTGAAGTGTAGGTAGGGATTCCACATTTATTTTGATAAGAAAATCCAAATATTTAGGTTCAAGTGACCAGAATTTAAATTTTTTATTCAGTTGTTTGTTGTTTATATTAAGTATTGATTTCTTTTCATGATTTGAGGTAAGGATCTGAATAAGGGTAAATATTTGCCAATATTTGTATTTTGGACTGGAGGGATAAAGATTAAGATTAGGAATTGTGAAAAATGATACAATGAGATTTTCCCAGAATTTGAGTAGTGGTAGTGGTGTGTCAGTTGGCATAATTTTTAATGAATCTATTATAAATGGGAATAATTTGTTACATGAAATGAAGAGGTTTACTGATTTTTGTATCTTGAATGTATTAATCATGTGTAATCCAAGACCATTGAGATTTAGTGGTTTTTGGAATTGATTGAGTGAGATAGCTGCTGTACAATTTCCCCAAACTAGCTGTCTTAATTGAGAATATATTTTCCTAATAAAAGCTTTTGTATATATTATTATTGGTGAAAAATATGACATTCTTGTTATAATGAGAAGGTTGAACAAAGAAGTTTTTGAATAGAGAGAAAGGTATAACTTAGAAAGTGGTTTTATTAGGCTTTCACCCTTGTCATAATGTTTTTGTTGTATTAGGCTTCACATTGCTAAATTACTAAGATAGAATGGAAATACAAGAAAGGAAGTTGAACTTCCTTTGAAGTGCTGCTTATGTATTTTTCCTGTGTTGATTGATCAAGCACATGATTTGTCCATATTTTGTGATAAAATTAGACAGAATTTTTCATAATTTAGGAATTTTCTTAGTTGTTAATAAAAATATTGACATATCATCCATATATGCAATGACTGAGATGCCGGTATTAAGTGCTAGAATGAATGTTCCTGACAATTCTTTCTCAATCTCCAACATATTTCTGACAATTCTTTCTCAATCTCCAACAGTAAAGGATTGATGTATGTAGTAAACAGAAGAGTACTTTGTGGGGAATCTTGTGATATTGAACAATGTGGGATAAAGGCTGGAGGGAATTTGCCATTCAATGTTATGTGTATTTCATGATTTATGAGGAGGTTAGTTAGTGTGTATAGGACCACTTTAGGTACTATATATTCTGTTAGGGCATTAATAAGGAGGTCTATTTGAACCTTATCAAAGGCAGCTTTAATGTCTAGTTGAACCACTAATGAATTGTATTTCTCCTTTCTCTCACTGTGGTCATGATTGTTTTAAATAAATAAGCTGCTTGGTTTGTTGAAACACTCTTCTTTACAAATTGGTATTTAGATAATGCAGGCAGGAGGAATGGCTCTAGTTTGTCTTTTAGAGTTGATTCCAAAATTTTAATTCCTAAAGGAGCCATAAATATTGGTCTAAAATTATGAAATAACAGAATTGTTTCTTATTTTTTTTAATAAATGGTATGAGAGATATTGGATAAAATCCATGTATATGATAGACTTGTACAAATACGTAATTACCCAAATTTGCAAGATATTTTGATATGATTTAAATGATTAAAACAATGTGGTATGCCATGAATAACTTGAATCTGGGAAAGAAATTAGTTTAGTACTAAGTTCGTCTGATGTGGAGAGAGGCATGTTTTCACATTGCCCAAAAAAGTTTGCAGAAGGGTTGAATGCCTCCCAACATTGAAGTTTGCTTTTGTAATGAATGAAATTCATGCCCATAATTATTTCTTAATTGAAACGTGTAGAAGTGATACTTGAAAAATTCCCCCCTTGTTTTGTCTACCTAATACTTACAATTCAGATTTTGTTAATGAAAATCTTTTTCAAATTAATATTAATGATTTTTCAAAAATTGTAAAAAATATATATAATTTATAATTCATGATGTTTTTTTTTGTTGTTGTTGTTGTTGTTATTATTATTATTATTATTATTATTATTATTATTATGATGATGATGATGATGATGATGTTTCAAAAAGGAACTTTATTCAGACTAGAAGAGTGAGTTAGATTAATACTTTCTGTATACATGTGTTTGTATTAATGTTTCTGAGGATTATGTATATTGTATTTGTCTAAGTTCTTTACAAGTCTTTACAGATATAAACTGGGTGAGCGATGGATTTTTTGTTCTAGATTTTAATACTAAATTTATATGGTCTCTGTTACTTTTTTTTAAAAATTCCATTAGTTTTCTTTAAATTATTTCTCAAAGTTATCTTATTTACACTTGGATAATTAAGACACATGTATATGGTATATATATTATACCGGTTCACGTTTACTCCGTTAATATGAGCATGCACATAAATCAAACATGATAAGAAATATGGTGACATGCCAGAGTAAGAAGAAATTCAAAGACTTTATTGTAATAGTACTATGGACACAGAAGATACTTATAGAAAGATTGATTCTTACATACCTTTGGGGGATGACTCTAAACCAACCCCTCACGCCACTCTCAGAAGGAAATTTAACTCTCCTCCTGAAAGGATATGCAAGTTCAAATAACATTAAGGCATATGTGCCGATAAATAATTATTCATACACAAAATAATAAAAAAGTATCCTCATGAAAATAAAGATTTAGGACCCAAGAAGGTATTCCATTCGCTAGCTCAGCGTACTCTTATACTCAGTTAAAAGAATGGGGATCGGAAAACTCGCATAACTAATTAATATGAGGTTAGAGAAAGTAAGTGATATATAAAATAGGTAAAGGTTTACTTTAGCGACCAGAGCATATTCACCATCTAGTTTTTAAAATTAGAACTAAATATTCTAAATCTTACGTATCTGCCCCTATATTACAATTACAGTAATATTTATAATTAAAACGTAAAAGATAATAATAAAAAAAAAGCATTTACCTTTTTAAGCATAATTATGCCCTATGCATACTAGGAAGTTGGAGAAAAAAAGCGGTAGTGGTGTGGCTACTCCGGAAGGCAAATTCTTGTAGATACGATGAAAACAAAGCTCTGCTGCTACCAGATTTTTTTTTTTTCAAAATATCTGGCATATTCCTCACGGCAAAAATTAGCCCAGTCAATTACTAGTTTTTTGCTGATGCCGGTCTCATGCACAATGTATATTTGGTGCAAATTATGCACCCCAAAATACACTATTTATAATTGTTCACAGAGGCAGATGACTTTGGGAAGTTTGAAGGGCATTCCACAATTGATACATATAAAAGTCTTCTGCCAGAATAGCAGCGACATTCAAAATTTGATCATCTGGAACTAAACATGTAACAGATCTACCTGTGATTTTTTGTAACTATAAAACTGTACACGTGTGCATGTAATTCGAACTTTTGAACCCAGAGCGTGTCTTTTTTTAGTAATAAGTGCTATAAATGTAGATAGTTAAATTCTTAAGTTTCAAATAATTTAAATTATTTTAATTAATGTAGTGCAATTAATTCAACTTCTTTAAAAAGATAAATGGTTTTTTTATTATCTTTTACACTTTAATAAATTTTAATGTAATTATAATATAGTAGCATATACGTTAAGATTTTCAAATAATAATTTAGTTCCAATTTTAAAAACTAGAGGGCGAACATGATATGGACGGCGTGAACGCTAAAGTAAACCTTTACCTATAAAATATATATATATATGTCAGTAGTCGCTTTAGAATTATAATATCTTTTATTAACCCAATATCCCCTACCATTTATAACATAAATATAAAACCAAAGTTCCCAAATTGAATAAATATATAACGAAATCATACAATACATAAATCATTTTTATAAAACAGATTAGAAGCATATGGAAATACTTGTCAAAATAATTGTTAAACTAAATTACTGCTATGAATATGAGGCAAATGGCCTCGAAAGCGCTTAGCATATAATAATTTTTGGAATCTTTATAGCTTCTCATTCAAGTGTTTCATATGCTTCTTAATTTGTATATTAAACTAAATAAGGGAATTTCTTTCTTAATAATAAAAGTATATTAAATAATTAATATGGGAGAGATAGTGCTCTGTGGATTATAAACTCACACACATGTATTAAACAAATAAGAAAAAATTAATGTTACATACAAGGTGTATTGGTTTGTGTATTTACATAAACATATTTATGAAGTGGGTATTAACTTGTTATAAAATAAACACACACATACAAAAAAAATAATAGTATACCCAACAAAGTTTGTAAACTTCGTCCTTCTATGGGCTTTGAGTGGGCGGTCTATCTATTCATCGACTGCAACAAGGGCTGGACTTGACAGTGGTACAAGTTCGTAGAATTAGTCATCATCACTTTGGTGTTTGGTGATCTCGGCTTTTACATTAGTTTGGAATAGCAGGAGCAGAACTGGATGGACGCATTGAATTGGGTTTCTACTCCATAATCATTTTATATGCTGGCAAATGCTTGATTGGCATCTTTAAGTTGGAGAGATGGATATTAAACAGGATATTAAACACTATAGATCATCCTTTCTTGTTTTATGAATCCTAGGTTAACAGCAGGCTTCAATGGCATGTTGTAGTTAATCTTCCATCAGGATCCACTGACTGGTTATTATTTGAATGATGGTCTGGATTAATGTCTGTTGATTTAGAATGACGGAATGAGCATTACTTCTTTTCCCCTCGATTAGAATAAATCTTCCGGCTTATAAGGTATCAGAATCAGCATGATTAAAAAGTTGCATGACTTCGTGTGTTTCCCAGAATAGCATTAGCTTCCTAAAATTAGAAATAGGTACCCAATAAGATTTGTCTTTTTAACAGCAAGACAAAAGTGAACTGCTCTCTTTGAAAAATAAAGGTAAACTGCCCTCTTTAAAAAGTAAAGGTAAAACTGCCCTCTCGCAACTTCAGAACAGATCTCCCACCTCAATACAATCTCAATTCAGGTATCCCCTCCATGACACAAAATTAAATAATTAAATCTTATTGAATTGGTTTTAGTTTTACTAATTGGTTTAACCCATTCGTAAAACATTCCAATGTAATCGCCCAAGTGATCTCAAAAATTTCATTTCCAATTAGATTTATTTATATCCATTCAGATCTCAATATCTCTGATGACAATTTCAATAAATGATAACATCTTTTTACTTTATTATTTTCAA
This sequence comes from Epiperipatus broadwayi, assembly GCA_028023455.1. Taxonomy (NCBI): domain Eukaryota; kingdom Metazoa; phylum Onychophora; class Udeonychophora; order Euonychophora; family Peripatidae; genus Epiperipatus; species Epiperipatus broadwayi. Next base: position 5,506,190 of record JAQFVV010000044.1, read on the forward strand.
TATCACAATCGAAGTTTTTTTTTGTTTTAATAACAAAATTGTTTTACATAACTTGAACATTCCTCTCTCCACGCATTATCGCAAGTTTAATTAAACTCTTTTTGTCCAGTTAAAATTATTTTAGAGTGGACAGGAAACCAGAATGCCTTTAGGCTTTTTCTAAATTTGAGACAATGGCCCCCTCCCTTGCTAAAATGCAACTGAAGAGAAAAATATCCATTACAACTCTGATTTTGAAATTATTTCTAAATATTTTTAAATAATAGTATGTTAAATTCTCCCTTTTACATTGATTGTAAGCACTCACAAAAAATTTAAATAAATACGTACTGACAAATTGTAAATAAGTGTGTTAGCATTTCTTTTAACAAGCAAAACAAAAATCTTCAAAATTATAATTACATTTTGGAGTTTCTTTCTCTTTAGAAAAAAATAATAATAAAAATAAACAAAAATCAAATTACAAATTAATATTTCTAAGCCTTTAAATATCGGCTTTAAATGTATGTGTGTGTGAGTTTATATTATCGCCACAGTTCTCCCTCTCAATTTATAATGAATATTGACTATATAAATTGTATACCCCCCCTCTTTAATGGCTGTTTAAATATTTTATACCATTTATTCATTTAACCTTAACTTGTGCACATCAAACGTGCCTGGCACAATATATATATATTACAAAGAAATCAAGTCATATGTCACATGACCTAATTAACAAGCTTGTATTACAAATGTTGTACATAGAGCTCACAAATAATCTCTTAACAAGCTGTGCAGAATATCCACAACCCCAGACCGCTTTCTGATAATGTCTTCCTCAAAGAGGTGTTAATATATTGAACCACCTAGCACCTCACTGAGAAAGCCAGTAGCAGAAACTGATCTGTGGTTGTGGATATTCTGCAAATCTTGTTAAGAGCTTATTTGTGAGCTATATATATATTGAATTTATACTTTGTAACAGTTTGTTGGTCTTTAGATATTGGTTTTGTAAGCTGGGGTATGTTTCTGTTGGCAATATTTTCTCTGTTTTATTATCATCTATTGATTTTTGGATTTTGCTGTGTCCATTTTGTTGCATTCTCTTTTTGAGTATATTAAGTGATTTGAGAAATGGCAGAACTATTAGAGATTTGAGCATTGTTTTATGAGTGATCAAGTGGGTGTGAAGATGATTGGGTGTGCTATTTTATTGTCTCTGTTTTTTAATTGTTGTTGTTGTTGTTGTTGTTATTATTATTATTATTATTATTATTATTATTATTATTATTATTATTATTATTATTATTATTATTATTATATATTTTGTACAATCTTACAGTATTATGTATCAAATTTAAATAATAAATCATACAATATGTTTTATCAAATTAACATTAGCTGTGATTGACTATTTCTAAAATCTTTCTTATACACTTTAAATTAAGCTTTTGCATGCACTGAACATTACATTGCACAACCACTGATGATGCTACAGTTTTTTAAGCTTTGATTCATTGCTAGCAGCTATCATTCATATTTGTTTGATAGTTTTTCTTTCATTTCATGTTTTTTTTTAAAATCTAAGACATCATTACTGCATAAAGAAATCTACTACAAACAAATCAACTTCTCTATAATATTGCATATTGAGAATTTTTTGTTTTCTCTGCATGAGACTTCTTGTGAGATCTTTGAGAATATTCATTTTTTTGTTAAAAACATATATTTTTTATAGTTTGTTAATGTATTTATGATAATTATTGCAGAATATTTGTGTAATATAATGTTAACAGATTCAGACTTTGTTCAAAAATACTTACTTTTAAACAACAAATCAAGATACTTCAATAATGCATGATCAAAACTTCTAATTGGCAAAAATGGAGTGCATTTATGTTGTCTATAACAGATTTTTTTTGTCATGTATTAGTAAATATGAATACAATTTTAAATAGAATCTCAACAATAATTTATTTGGGTTTTAGTGAGTATAGACAAATTATTTTTTTTAATTAAATATTTTTATTGAAGATGTGATACTCAATAAAAAAACACATTGTTTTGATTTTAATTTGGATTATAAGATTTATTATTTATTTTCTGTATTTAAAATATTGAAATATTAAATTTAAGAACAATATGTATCATTTTATAAACTGTGCGAATTCACAAAATGTATTTGCTGCGTAAAACATACATGCTGTACTGCGACGCGACATAGCGGCCTGCAATCTGTAGCACAACAAAAAAGTTGTATTATAAAAAATACAGGTTCGAAGGTGTCGGCTGCGGAAATAGCATTTTTATGTGTTTTAGCATGAAAACAGTGCCATCCAGTGGGATATATCTGCTCATCGATGACAACCATTTTAATTTCTAAAAAATATTTTTGAGATTTGTAAAAATATAATAAAGGAGACTGTCAAAAAATATCTTACTGAAGAGTTACATTGTACAATGAATAAACCAAACTATATTCAATATAATACAGAATATTTACACACAAAGAATGACCTTCACCCTTACCATAATCAATTTGTACAGTAGTTCATTCAGCATTATTTATAGATCACATTCACAATTAAGCAGTAAAGAAGTTTTAGTTGTTGAATATATTAATCTCCAGCCATATTTCAGTAATCATTTACTCATCTCCTTTGATTTCATTTAATAGTTTGTCTTTCTGTGTTGTTTCTTTAGTGTGATATAATCAATTTTAGAATTAGCTCTTTTTGTGAACATCTAGGGTAAACAGTGCACAATGTATCACCTTGTAGATAATATCCTATTGTTTTTAAGAAGTTGTCAAAAAGTGGCATTAGAACTTTTAGTTTTTGAGTTACAATAAATTTTTTGATATTTTTATTAAAACTCATGATTATTAAAATAAATTCATATATGGGTTGAAGCATGTACAGTTTTAAATATATTTTTATATTAAAGTTAAGATGTTATATTTTTAATTACCATCTAGACTGTAGGCAAATGAATTTCTATTTTTAGTTTGATTCTCCAGATACCAAATTAGCATTTAAACTTTAATATGGAAGTCAGAAGGTGGTGGTGTAAAAATGTCAATTTTCAATCAATCATGATTGGGGTAGACATATACCCACTGGAAGAGTCTGCACATATATGTCAAATATACATGGGAAACACACATGAGAAAAGAACATATACATGAAACACACACGAGGAAAGAATTAACACATCGAAAGAACAAAACATGCTTTTTTTTTTTTTTTAATTAATTGTAGAATTAATTATAAATTTTAATTATTTTTAAACACTTTTATTTTTGCTCAATAATATATCTTCTTAAACAAGTTCTTATTTAGCTACTAAAACTTTAAGCTAAAGTCTACTGGAAATTCCAAGTTCAACAGTTATAAAATGAAAATAAAATGGGAAATTTAAACAATTATTTCTCTGCAATTATTGAATTGTATTTATTCAATATTAAAAATCATGGAAATTATATATTGATTGCATCACCTACATAAGAACTTTTTGTGATTTTCAATTTTATGCTTATAATAAACATTATACTAAATTTAGTATTACTTATATCTTGGATAAAGCTGTTAAAGATTTATGTTTTGCATTATTTATAATAGATTTTTAAATGCTTTGCTTTAATATTTAAAAGAATGTTGAAAAAGTACAAGATTTATTCATAGACTTTTAAATGTTTTGTCTTCTGTAATGTTTTTGAAATATATCATTTCAATGTTATATTTAAACTATGGATTTCTCTGAGAAAAAATCATTTTTCTTTTAATAAATGAACTATTTTAATCGTAGAATAGAAGGACCTTTGTATTAATTTTGAAATAACATTTTAAGTATCTTTCATAATTAATTATTTGTTATCATTGCTGTTTGAGTGAAAGTCAGTCACTCACATATTTTAACTTATACTTATGCAAGTTCGATAAGAGAAAATATATCTCAAGTATATAAAATAAAGATTTATTAATTTACTTTTGAATTGGAAAAGCATTACAGCCATATTCATATTTAAAAATAGTATCATACCTTTATCATGGCCTTATTATTTAATATTCCATTATTATAATTCTTTAAATATGTTTGGACAAAATAATATAAACAACTATATTTTTGCATTATAAAAGAAATGTGAAATACTTTAATGAGTTATAAGGTGAGTTATCTACAAGTAACTTTTAATGAAACCTGTTCTAATGTATACTTCATCATTATTATTAGTGCTATAATGTGAATTTAAACCCTACTCTCTGTATTAAAACCTGCTTAATTTTAAAGAAAATTTGCTCCTATACCTCAGTATTGAATTATATTTTTCTGGAATGAATGAACACAAGTTAATGTTATAACATAATTTGTTAATGCCTTACTTGTTCTATAAGAAATTATTGTTTTTCTGAATGACCATTAATATGTTTGTGTGCTTATGTTTTAAGAAAATCTTTTATATAAAAACAATGCTAAATGCTGTGCATCTAATATTTTAATTTGCTGTAATTTCAACAAAATTTTATGCTTGCAGAACTGTATCCTGATAATCAATAAAACTTCCAGGATGAAGGTCTTTAATAATTTAAATTTTAGTAAATTTGGTATAATGTTAAATGATAAGTTTATGGTTTTTGTAATTTGTTATGTATTTTATTTAGTTATATTATGCATTATATGATCACCATCTCATGCTAGCACATAACTGTTAGTAACAGGCAAAAACTCTCCATATAGTAGTGCCACCTTGTGCTAACCAGAGTAATCAACGGATGCTATAACCTAGTCTGGGGATATTGGACGAGTAGGCACTAGATAGGGATTTTATGCACAAGCCTTCTGGCATCCATTGATTACTCTGGTTAGCACAAGGTGGCACTACTATATGGAGAGTTTTTGCCTGTTTATATTATGCATTATTGTGTGATATATTTTATGACTTAGTTGTCAATTGTAATATCAAAAAGTTCACAAAGTATTTATTTTATTAATATTATATTCTTTTAATATTATATCATTTTAAAAATATTAATTTGTTTGCTATTGTGAGTAATTTATTTATCTAAATGAAAACCAATAAGGATTTTGTATATTCTTATTTTACTGTTTATTTCAGGTCATATTTTATTAGGTCAGATTTGATAACTTTTTAATCAATTTTATATATCAATAATTATTAAACTTGTTAGAAGATTGTAATATTAAACTCTCACTTATTTATTGTTTATGCTTATCTTGCCAATATATTTTCCAAGAGATGTTAGCTGCATCTCTCTTGCTCTCTCTTGATAATATGTATTTCATTGATATTGTATTTTCTAAAAGTTAGTGGCTATGTCTCTCTTGATATTTTATTAGTACATGTATTTTATAAAGACATTAAATCAGTGTCTCTTATAATGGTATTTTTTGTGAGTAATATATATATATTTCATGTTTCATATTTCACATGAATACTTTGTTTGAAGCAGTCCTTATTGTCTTTCTTATGTTAAGAGACAAAAGTTTTAACATTTATTTTCACTAAAATATAGGGGCTCTTTTGTGTTCATGCCATCATTAGATTCATTACCCTGTTTATCTTTTCCTCTCAGAAGAATTTATATTTTGTATGAAGCAATGTGTAGTGTACTGCATGATGACTTCTTCTTCTTCTTCTTCTTCTTCTTCTTCTTCTTCTTCTTCTTCTTCTTCTTCTTCTTCTTCTTCTTCTTCTTCTTCTTCTTCTTCTTCTTCTTCTTCTTCTTCTTCTTCTTCTTCTTCTTCTTCTTCTTCTTCTTCTTCTTCTTCTTCTTCTTCTTCTTCTTCTTCTTCTTCTTCTTCTTCTTCTTCTTCTTCTTCTTCTTCTTCTTCTTCTTCTTCTTCTTCTTCTTCTTCTTCTTCTTCTTCTTCTTCTTCTTCTTCTTCTTCTTCTTCTTCTTCTTCTTCTTCTTCTTCTTCTTCTTCTTCTTCTTCTTCTTCTTCTTCTTCTTCTTCTTCTTCTTCTTCTTCTTCTTCTTCTTCTTCTTCTTCTTCTTCTTCTTCTTCTTCTTCTTCTTCTTCTTCTTCTTCTTCTTCTTCTTCTTCTTATTATTATTATTATTATTATTATTATTATTATTATTATTATTATGATGATGATGATGATGATGATGATGATGATGATGATGATGATGATGATGATGATGATGGTAATTGATATTGTTATTTATTTGTAAAAAGTATCATCTTTTCTTCAGTTGCACTTTTAACCACTCTTGGTGTAGATTAGAAATGGTTCTGGTGCATAGATCTGTTTTGCTGTGCTTTGCCAGCATTACATAATATAAAACTGATACTTCTCTTATTGAAATTTTAAAAATTGTAATAGTAAGCCTAAATAAGCAATACACATCATGTTAACTATCAAGTCATTGCTGGATTAATAAGACATGATTGATATTAAGATATACTCATTGTTGGGACAATATTATAGTGATTGGTATGCAAAAATGTTGAACCTTTTGTAATAATGCTTAAGTTAATAAAAGCTTTTATCAGTCATAAAAAATGCATAGCTTATTGTAATAATACCCATGTTAAAAAACTTATATTAGTCACACTAATTAAAATAGTTAACTACAACTTAATTCATAAATTTATTTCTTTATTACCAAATACTGCATACATGTCAAATTTATTTTTTCAATGCAGTAAGATTGTATAGCATAGTATTTAATAACTCATTTTGAATCTGTAGATTTTTAAAAGTGTTGTTATTGAATTGTTCTTATTGTTTAAATAAATGTTATATTTTATTTTTAAATTTTTGTGTTTGATTTTAATATCATCTCACTCACATATGATTTATCCAGAAATCTTAACATTATGTAGTTAATGACACAATTATATTTGATTATAATTGTTTAAAATACATGCTCATAAAATAAAGATAATAATAACCTTGTTATTATGGTCTATAGATGTGAAGAATGCTTTTAAATAATAAAATATTTATCATTTTCTTAATTATAAATGATCACTATAATTTAATTGCAATTATTAAAAGAAGACTGCTTTTGTGAGAAAATTATTATCTGCTTATTTATTATCCATAATTAATTTAATTCTTAAATTATTTATCTTATCTTTATAATTGAAATAAATTGAGATACTGCCAAATCTCTAGTGCTTGTTATAATACTTAACTGACAGCCAATCAGATGTCATGGATAGCTGTCAAAATGACATCCAAAGCTAAACACACAACAAAGATTTTACGTGAAAAGGGCAGCCACCCTTTTCTCTATTTTTCTTTCTATAGATCTATATTTACTATATTTACTTTGTAGTAAATCATAGGATTTCATGTTGTATGTTTATGATTTAGACTCAGTGAGTTAATTGTGAAGATATTTAAAGCTACAAGCTTTCAAACCTAAATGCTTACGACTGGCTTAGATATATAGAAAAAAAAGTAGAGACAAGGGTGGCTGCCCTTTTCTCATAAAATCTTTATTGTGTGTTTAGATTTGGATGTCATTTTGACAGCTATCCATGACATGTGATTGGCTGTCAGTTAAGTATTATAACAAGCTCTAGAGATTTGGCAGTATCTCAATTTATTTCAATTTTCAACTATCTGCACTTCGCAAATTAAATTATTATTTACATACTTTACTGCTTGTTATGTATTCTAAAAACTACTTCATAGTAAATCATAGGATTTCGCATTGTATGTTTATGATTTAGACTCAGTGAGTTAATTGTGAAGATATTTAAAGCTTCAAGCTTTCAGACCTAAGAATGAAAAGTAGAGAAAAGGGTGGCTGCCCTTTTCTCGTAAAATCTTTGTTGTGTGTTTAGGTTTGGATGTCATTTTGATAGCTATCCATGACATCTGATTGGCTGTCAGTTAAGTATTATAATGAGCACTAGACATTTGGCAGTATCTCAATTTATTTTAATTTTCAACTATCTGCACTTCGCAAATTAAAATATTATTCTCAACTTTATAGGAAAAATTGATATGAGTTGTTAATAGAATATCCTGAATGGATATAAAGTCTATTATCCACTCTTGATATTCGAATGTTATCCTAGGATATTATTATTTTATTTTAATTTAAGAGTTTCTATGTATTTGACTTTAACTAAAATATATATTTTTTAATTTGTTATTATTATTGCAAGTTAGGTAGACATTATTTTAGGGGTAGTATGACACCTCAAATTTTCACTAGGGTGTCATTCATTATTTAATAGAAATAAATAAAAGAGTGAAAATTTTAATATTAGAAACATCTAATAAAGAATGCTGAGGTCTTATTATTGTAATTAATTACCAAAAAGAAATTGTTTTAAGCAAAAAAGAAATTATTTTGAAAAGTAAACTGATACAAATAAAACGTAAAAAAACATTATTATCCTTTATCAAAAGTTTTGAATTGTGAAACAGATCATTGCAATGAAATGGTGAGAATAATGGTGGTGAGACATGTTATTATATTGGGGGGAGGTATATAAAATATATATTATGGGGAAAAAATGTTGTAACCTAACTACTCTTTGGTATGTGCTTCCTATATTAAGAGCATTTATATTTTGACAGAGTGAGTTAAGAGCTTTCCTCTTAAAATGCATTAACTCTAAATTAGCGTATTTATAATGTTTAGTTATTATTATCCTTATCCCTATGGCTCTTTTATTATAGCATATATCATATATTGAGAATTCTGAACTTAGCCTGTGTGTTGCTGTTTTAGTCTATAAACTTTTTGAGGTTATTTACTTTTTTCAGTAGTTCTATCTATTATATTCTTTTTTAGGTTATAATATATATATATATTGTAACAATAAACATTGGGTTTATCATGCTCTGACAATTGAGAATGCTAATTATATAATGTACAAATAAACATTTTAAACTGATTGAAGTTCATTCCAACTTGCAACCATTTCTAATTTAAGAGTGGCCATGCAAATTAGGATGTTACTCAATGAATATTGCTTCTCCATCTGCTTACCATTATTACATTAAATCTTATTATTAGCATACTGGAACTGTAGATCATGAGACAAACTTTAATGATTATGTTAGTAATAATAATAATAAAAAATGTATATGATGAAATTACATTATAAATTCAGAAATAATATCTGACGTTCACACATTAAAATAAATAATTAAATGAGAGTGAGATTCATGATCACTGTGGAAAATAATAACGATAATGTAATTTATATAAACACATGAATAAAATATACACATTAAATTAATAATTATAAATAATAATAAAATTAATTAATAAATATTTGATGTGCACAGTTTTCTACACTCTGTTTTATTTAATTGGAAATTTGTTATATATTTTCTACCCTTAGAATTTAGCTTCTATATGCTTTTGCATAAAAATAGATAAATAAATATACTGAATATTATTTATATGAATTGTCAGTAAATATATATATATCCCATTACTGAAATTCATACATGTATGTAAAACAACTTTTAAAATATTTGCCAATCATTAACATATACCAATTTGACCACTTATAGCAAATTACTGTCATTATGCATTTGCTTATAATCAAGAATTTATGTTAGATGTGATATATTGGACTATTTCCAAGTGTTGTCGATTTGTGTGGTATTACTAACAAGTTGTTTGTATTTGGAAAGTTTAAATAAAGTTTAAAATTTTATATGCATTTAGCATTCACTCATAGATGATGGAAATAGTCCAACATATCACATCTAATAATATACCATCATCACAAACCTTCAGACAAATAAGAATTTATGTTAGTTTGTTAGATATTCTAATTATGAACTTGAGCAGGAATTTTTCATGGTTATTTCAAATTAATATTAATAATTATAATAATTCTTATAAATTTCTTAAAATGAATTTTATAAAACGTTTGCTATGTCATGCCAACTAATTTTATTTCATTTAAATCAGAAAACATTTTTATACTAAAAACAACACATATACTTCTCATCTAACTTTTATATAAAATATTGTTTTGTATCAATCTTCTATTTGATGTATAAAATAGTGTTATATTTATTAGCAACACTACTGTGCCTGTAGATATTATCATCACCATCATCTTAAGTACAATACCTGTTTCTTTAAGCTTATGCCATAAATCTAATAACATATCTTCTTAACATACATATAAAAGCTGAGATATTGCTCTTCTAGCACAAATAAATAGCTAAATCATAAGCCCATAATACACAAATCTTTACGCATTTAAAAAAATATATTTATAAGCATGCATTATATCTTACATTTATCTAAGTTTATTTTTAAAGACCATAATAATATTCAAGTATAAAATTATCAAAGATGCAAGCTAATTTTTTCTTTATTTTTTTTGAAAACGTAGATACTTCTATCAATAATATTTTTATATTGTTCTTTGAATTGAATATTTTTCAAAGATTGATAATCACTAACAAAATATGGAATAATTATTTTTGAAAGGTTTAATTTTTCCGTTAATAGTACTTTAAAATAAACAAATATATCAATAATAAAACAATATTATGTCTTGAATTACTTTAGTTTGTCATAATGCATATTTACTTAAGAGAAAGGCTTTAACCTTTATCATATGTGCTTTGAATATTTATAATAGTCAAACAATATCTTTTTTTGATTATAGAGGGACCTCTCAAACCTCAACACAAGGTAGCAATTTTGTAAAGATGAGAATAGCCATCCTATCTTTATCCTAAATTCCCACTTATATAGAGCAATCTGAAGCATCTTGATATGAGAGCATGAAGCTGTTAGTCTCTTTATTTTTTTAGTCCACTATTTCCTTTACAATTAACCTTTGTGAAATCCTGCAATTTGCTATGAGTTAATATTATGATCTTTATACTGGAAATATATAAATTAATTTAATATCATCATTATTTATTAAGTGCATAGGAAGTATGTAAATATTTTTGAGAAAAGCTTTAACCTTTATCATATGCATCTTGAATATTTATAATAGTCAAAAAATGTATTCTTTGACTATAGAGGGACTTCTCAAACCTCAACACAAGATAGCAATTTTATAAAAATAACAACCATATTATCTTTAATCCTCAAGACTCTTCCTTCTCTTCTTCTTAGTCAAACGATCACTATCTTGTGTCAAGATTTGAGAGATCCCACTATATGAAAAAAAAGTCATTTAACTATTATAAACACTAAAGGCATATATGATAAAGATTAAAGCATTTTTCTAAAGTATGTACATACTTCCTATTTACTTAATAAATAATCACAATTTTACATTAGTTTGTATACTTGCAGTATAAAGATCATTATATTAACTTGTTATAAATCACAACATTTTACAAAGGTTAATCTGTAAAGGAAATAGTGGTCTTAAAAAGTGAAGAGACTAACAGCTTCACACTCTCAAATCAAGATGCTTCAGATCAGTCTGGTTAAAGATAAGATAGCCATTATTGTCATTATAAAATCACTATCTTCTGTCAGGATTTGAGAGCTCCCTCTATAGCTGAAAATATACATTGTTTGATTATTATAAACATTCAAGGCACATATAATAAAGGTTACTATACACTTAGTAAATAATCACAATTTTATATAATGTGTATTATAAAAAATGCTTTGTCTATTTTCCAACAATATAATGTCTTTTTTCTTCATGCTCACTTTCAGTCTAACAGTGAAACTCCTAATGGTATTGTTTATTGCTTGAAATATTTACTATTATTTGGATTGGTCTCCTAATGTTTCATGCATTGTTTCCATAATAGAATAATTATAAAATAAACTATTAGCCAACAGATAAAGAGAGACATATCATTAAGCTAATCATTAATCCAGCCCTTCAGAATCTGACACATAGCAGAGATAAATCTCTCTTTTCTTCCTTTTATTCAGAAATTTATTTTGTTCACGACTTTATAAAAAATAAATAAATAAATAAATATGACTCTTATTTTCTTATAAGTTCTGAAAACAATTTGTTTTTACTACTCTTCAGTTCAAAAGTCTAGATTCTTTTATCCAATATTTTTTTTTCTGCCTTTCTCACATATCATAGTAATAATTTCTAGAATTTTTTTTTTATATTTCCACATTTCAACATTATATTCTATTAAATAAAACTAATTATTGTAAATAAAAATAACAAAATATAAGGATTATATAATTTTATTATTTGTATCTATTCTTGCTATATATAAATTTTAGAAAAAATGGACCATATTTGGGGAAATTAAAATAAACTTGCATTTCCAATTTTATTTTAATTGTTTAAAGTTTGAATAAAACTCTGTAATCCTATGGTAATTATATGTTTATTATTTCCCTTATCTAATATTAATTGTTAAATGTCTAAAAAAAATCATACTTTATTTAAGATTTCATATACATTTAATTGTTAATAATAGCTTATATGTTAGTATATAACACAGCATTTCACATGGTATTACTCATTCCTCTTATTCAAGTATTGTTGGTCTAACCAGTAACATTACTAGCACAGAAATCAAACCAATGACATTTAGATTTGTAAATATTGAATTTATTTATGAAAAAGGCAATTCTGATAAAGATAACTATCAGTCAAAATTTTATATACTTATCCATAAGGATCCTAGACAAGGTTGATCAGTGTTTTTCAAACATTATGAATTATGTTACTAATTGATTTATGGAGTTATTTGCCATTCATTATCAGGTGAGTAGCTTCTTTAACTTTTTTCTACTTTATCCTTTTTGTTCAATATTTTCGTTCCCCTTCCCCAATTAATAATATGTTCATTGATACATAATTACACTGAAACTTTGAATGCATCTGGGTTTTTTTTTTTATATAATCATGAGTTTTTATCCTTTTAATGGTTTTTCAATGGATTCATCAAAATATATATTCTTTCACAGTCACATGGTATTTCATAGATACAGTTTTTGTTTTTAAGCAATGAAGTTTAGGTTTTATAAAGATTAGAATTCCTCATAGTGTGCTATGATTTTGGAAATCTATTCTGATGTTATATTGATTGCAGATAATTTTTTATTTGTTTACCATATTTGGAATGTATAAATTCATTATAATATTTAATAATTGCTTTTTTTATTTGGGTATTATTTTTGTAATTTCTTTAAAGTTTTTTTAATGACAGCAGATAAAAAACCATTCTTCATAAGTTTGTTCTATGTAGACTTTTTTTTCTTCAGTTTATTGGTTAATGAATAAACTTCTTTTCTCTGTTCCATAGTGAGAGTATAACTGTGTGTTTTATATTTCTATCATAAGTAAATATATATGCTAAGTTTTCTGGAAACTTTAGTTTTGATTTTGCCATAAGGGAAATAAGAATATCTAAGAATGCCAATTTTTGCTCTTGTACTGATTCTATTGTCAATTTAATTGATAGTAATATGTCACTGATATATGTTTAGAATGTTACAATAGTTCCTCATCATGTGACCATACAAAAAATATATTACTGACATAAAAAAGCCAGACTTTAGGTAGAAATGGAGTAATATTTATTATTATAATCCAAATTGTTCCATATAAATGTTGCAGTTCATGAGTGACAATGATGAACCCATAGCCATCTTCTAATATTTTTAGAAGAATTATGTACTGTTATAAAAAGTATATTGTCATTATATAGAAGGTTAAAAGTTCCATGATAGTAAATAGGAAGAGTTGATCTAGTTGTAAGCTATTGTTCTTATTTTATGTTTTTCTTACAATATACAGTGTTTCATCTCAGGGTATGATCAATATTTCAGTTCATTCTATTATTATATTTTGATTAATTTTACAAAATGTTTAAAATCACTGACAAAGAATTGTATGTGTATATCAAAGGACTGACAATCTTAAGAAGAAATCTTGAACAAGTTTTGGCTAGATGAATTTAGCATCTGTTTTAAATCGAGGGTAAAAGAATCAGTATAATATGGGTTGATCATGTGAATAATAGCGCCTATATATAAAGATACGATTGTAATATAATAAGTCCTCACGAAGGTGAGGTAGGGGCCATACTCTTATGAGCAACTGAGTCACAAATATTCTTAATTATGGAACTCTTCCAATTATTTTCAAAAGTAGTTTAAATATATATTTCTATAATTTTATTAAATAATTTTATATGAGCACATATATTATAAGCAAAGTAAAATTATAACGGGAACATTATGCTTTACTTCTGCAAATGCTATAATGTTTTTATATATTAAGTTACAATTTAAACCAAATTTAAATCAATGATTCTTTTTAGATTTTTGTTTTAAGTATTATGTTTCACATATTCTTCTGATATTGATTTATACATTTTTTTGTTTCTCTTAAATTTATTGTTTAATTTTATTAAGGTTGACTTTGCTAAAGTTCTATTGTTATTACTTTTATAACTGCATTTTTCAAATTTAGTTTCCATTTTTTCTTCTATAATTGCTTCACTATTATTGATTTATTTTTCTTTCTTATTGTTACTTTATCTTTATTGGTATAAAAAATGTTTTAGATATTGTTTTTTTTTTAATACAAGCCATGTTAATATTACAATCAATATTTTTATATTATTACAAAATAGATATATTTTTTTAAAAATTCAACATCATTTGTTATTTTTCCCCTCAATTGCTTTTTTTAATTACTGTTTTAAATTTTGTTTTTCTTTTTTCATTTTTTTTTAAAGAAAGCATTTTGAAAATACTTTTTTTAGATGCATAAAACACTTACTTACATAGATTATACGATATATTTATTATACAACTGAAATTTATATAATATGCAATTGACTTTAGATTGTATTTAGCAGACATATTTTATATAAATAATTATATAAGATTAAATTTTTTAGTGATTATATATAAAAAAATATTTCCAATTAAGTCACGTGTGTATGTTTATGTAAAGTAATTTAATTACTACTTAAAGTTTAAATCCACTAATAAAAGTTCCCATAACTTTAAAATCGCATTAAAATAAATAACCAAACAGTTCCTCTATGACAACTGTTTCATGACTTGCAACAGTATTATTTAGCGGATAGAAGTCAACTGACGGCATCCTAATGTAATGTACAAAGATCTTTCCAAATTAAAGGTAAAACTCAAGACTTAATTAGATTTAAATATTGGCACTTTAAATATCACAGTGAATTATGTAAAGACAGGTTTCAAAACAATTTCAAATTACTACTTTAAATAATAATTAATATTAGATAATGAGACACAAAACCAAAATCCAAATGTGTATATCACTAAACTGACAATAATGTTAGTTAATTATTATGTAATCAAATTTAAATAAATCAACCAATAAATTTTTCAATAACAAATTATTTAGCATCACACTAAAATAACCAACCAATCAATTTCAATTTCACCAAGACAATTGTTTCATTATTTAGGTGAGTTTTTTTAAACAGATTGGCTATTTTAGTATGATATCAAATCAAAACAAGAATATGTTACTCTGTTAAAAAGTAATTAAAACTGGGCTAGTGATATATATATATTGTAATGAATCGTTTTCAGCTTAGTTAAGCTGGGTAACTCAACAAATCTCACAGTTTTAAGCAGCAAAATGTGATGGTATGCATAGGTACCAGGGAGTGATGAAGGGAGACTTCAGCATGCTTCATGAATTATGACGTACAAATTGTAATAAAATATAAAGATGTCAATATTTCAAATTGAAACAGCATGAGACTGGAGTGGGAGAGAGAGCAAACAAATTAGTTTTCTAAATCCAAGACCCATGGATAGCTACAGAGAATGGTGTTTTATTTACATAATAAATAAATTAGAGAACATGAAACTTTCTCAATTATATGTCCAAATTAGTTAATAGTTAGTGTAATAGTGGGTTAGCTTTTGGAATAACCTTTTATGATTATGGAAACTGAACTTATAACATAAACAAAAGAACATATTCAATTTTATGACCTCTCTCAACATTTAATTTTCCTACTCTCAGGGTTTAGCATAATTAGTACGACTTCATTACTCACCAAAATATAAATTAAAAACAAAGTGAGGATTTTATTGAATCTAATTTATATTTGCAAAGGACTAACTATAATAATTTATTAATATTTTTAAATTTTTAATATTAACCACTGTAACAATTTGTTAGCATTTATGTAAGCAATCAGGAGCATTTAAAGGTTCTCAGGGCAAAAAAAAAATTATAATTAAATTCACAATATCAAGTATTGTACAATGACTTATGCACTGATAAGTGATAATAAAAAATGTAAATAAATCACAGTCACTTTAAATGAAAGAAGTGGTATATCTTTTATTACGATTGATATTTACCCTTTTTTGAAATGGAAATAGTGATAGGCAAATAACATACAATATTTGTTTTTTTTATTCTATGTTTTTATTCTACTTCAATATCATTAATATTCACAACATTTGTTAACAATATATGTAATGCTGTTTACATCTGAAAGAAAATACAATAATAGACAAATAATACGTATCATAATATTTTCTTAAAATAGTATGATTTGAAATCATAGATACATTCTTTAAGGTAAGATCACCTTACCTTTCACTCAAAATTATCAACACTATCTTCATACTGTGCTAAATATTTATATGCCCTTTTTCTGCTAAAACTATACTTCTCTTTTAAAATGTAAATGCTAACTCCTTAGGTTAACTATTTAAAAGAGGGTTTCAATTATGGCCAAAAGAATTAATATATTCTACTATGTCGGCACTAATCTGATGTATATTTGAAATATGCATCTGTGTAATAGAATATGAATACATTTTATCTTTTATAAGTTTATCTATACAGTAGTGAGACATTTATTGATATTGATCTAGTATTTATAGTTACAGTTTTGCTTATTTATATCATAGGAAATATTAAATATGAAAAGCCAACCTCACTTCCCCTTATCTTTATACATACAGTACAGATTTGCTACCCAAATACATGGAACATGGAAGAGCCAGCACCTAGCATTAGTTACCATTACAATTTTGATGACCTGCAAATGATGGCTTGATAAACATGTCATAAATTTATAATTTTATTTTTCTTAATGGCCTTATGCTAATAATAATAATATTTTGTAATAATGCTTTTTAATTTATGAATATTAGTCATGTCCACTTTAATATAAGAGAAAAATATATCACATTTAATGAGGGAAAGATTTCTTGGAGAAAATTTCATTTCTCAGAAATGATTAATTCTCAAAGATAGGGATTTTTATGTTTTTGTTAAAACTTTTTTTAGGTAAAGGGATATTGGATCTCAGACAGTGTATGTATGTACACCTTCAAAATATAAAATTGTTTATTTATATACATATCTAAGTATCTGAGTTTATACTAACTATAGTATTAAGTATTATGAATGATACTAATAAAATCTTAGAAGAGTCTAGTGTTAGTTTGACCAACCATTAAAAATTCATGCTAAGATAGATGCCCAACATACATATTTAAAGGATGAGTTCAATGGCAAATTTGATACTAGTCCAAAAGGCTTTGAAATTCTTGAAACTAAGACTGATACTAACCCTAAGGAATTACAAATCAAATTCATTGAAGAATCAAAAGGTGAGTTAGAAAGCAGATTAGATGCTAATTTCATCAAAATAAATTATAGTTTTGGGTTCAAAAAGGCCCACAATGAAAGGGATAGTGGTAGACCTTCTCAAGATAGTGATCTACCTTATTTATGTCCTGTATTCAAAATTAGTGGCTTCTCTGTAGAGTCTGAAATTTTTGAAGTTCAGTGGTTTTATTACCATGAGGTACTTGATTACAAATAAAGGAACTTTGGCAGTAGAAAGAGGTTTTAAATAATTGAAAAATTCAAGATTATTACCTGAGATTAAATTTCATGAAAAAATATATAAACAGATTTTATTTGGAGGAGTCTACCATAATGAATTTAATGTCTGTTGACAGGGTTTTATTTATATGATAGACATGAGTATAACAATTTTAGTTTTGATGAAAAATATTTTAAGGCTAGTGGACATTTAGGGCTATTTTTTAAGATAGACTTTTATAAAGAGTTTGTGAGTGATTCATATTTTAAAAATTTGAGGGTAGGAGACTGCTGTGTCAAGATATACAACTAGGAAAGTTATTTGAAAATCAGGGTTTTATGTGGAGATTTAACTCTTTCCATTCTATAGCTAATGATGACAGGGTGTACATAAAGTGTTCAATTTATAGTGCTACAGATTTCAAAAATATGATTTATGAAATACATTAAAATGTGCGAGTAGATATAGCTATAGTCAAGAATATTTGGCTCATGGTCAAGGATATGGTAGGGATTTCATTGAATAAGGGAATGAATGTTTTGGTAGAAATTAATTCCACTTGTCTGATCTTAGTGACTTGTTTTATAAATATCCGATGTTTGTAATAATAATTTTGTTTGGTATTTAAAATCTATATTTTTAAGTAGACCTGAAGGTGAATATGTCATTCAATTTTTATGTAATTTGCATAATATTCTTGATTTGTTTTATAAATATCCAGTAAGAATTAAATTTGAAATAGCAATCTTTATATTGATAGCCTCTATTCTTATCAAAAATCATTTACTTATATTTAAAGTCATAGTTAATAAAAAGGGATCTTCCAATTCTGAAGGGTCAATGCATATTGCATCATTATGAATTAAAATGATATAATTTGCTTAATTTGATTTATTATTCAGTACAATCTGGTTAAGGCAAAATTTTCCTGCACCTAAGCTTAGTTAAAATAGATTAGCTATATTTGTTAATATACACAATGTTATTATAATTAATTTATTGCTTTTTTGTTTTGATAAATATGTTTATATATATATATATGAATTTAATAAGTAATAAGAAAGCATTTTAATATAAAATCAATGTTTATTAAGACATCATGCTATAAAAATAATGTAATTTATATATTTGTTCCTTATAAATCAGAAAATAGAGAAAATAGTATAATTAAATTTACTTAAAATATTTGTTGTAGTGAAATGTTTTAATCCTGTAAAATAATAAACACCTTTGTTATAGATTCCCTGTTATTATTCAGTTCATTGACATAGTAAATATTTTTAAATTTTCATAAGGAGGAGGAATGTAATAATTAGTTCTTGCTGTGAAATAAAAAAAAAGGATATACACTATCTTTAAAAGAATATATTTTTATTTTAATCACATATAGTTGCAGTCAAAAAAAATCTGACTTTAAAAATAGGAATCTGTTGTCTCTATTTGTTTTGCATGTAAAGTTGTTTTAGTTTTAAACTGTTTATTTTTAAAAGTTGTTTTTTATTCACATTTAAGTGAAAGATTATTTTAAATTTAAAAAAGGGTTAATTAAAATAATATAGACAACTATTTTATTTTTGATATTTGTCAAAAATTATTTGTGTGTTAATATGTATTTGTTTATGTTATATTTTTATTATTTTTTGTTAATATTAAAGTTAATTTTAGAAATAGTTGAATGCAAGGTATTAGAAGACAAATGTTCAAGATGTGTGTACAGGTATACAAATAGGGCAATGGAAATTTGAGCATTGTATGATTTCTAGGATATAATCATAATAATTTCAAATGTCGTTAATTTTGCAGTAAAGGAGGTTGTTTACCCTTAACAAAATTTAAAAAAAAAACTTGATACTTGATAATTAACTTTTGACCTAACTAGATTATTTTCTTTTAATATAGTTTTAAAAAATGGAAATTGTATTAAAGTTACTAACCATGATAGTCATCTAGATAAGTGGTCCAATTAGTCTTACAAAGCCTATGTTTCAATTGCCTACATTACTGCCAAGTCTCCAAGGCATAATGTTAAAATGAAACAAAAGTCTAAAATAAAATAAAAGCTTATATAACAAAAAAGGATAAGCACTGAGAAAGTTACTTTTTTTTCATGTGTCATAGCATCAGCTAGGAAGTGAACCCGCTGACCCAGGACAAATGCTTGTAAAGCAGCTGTCACTGATCTCTCAACCACCAATGCTAGACAAGTTACATTTTAAAGATATGTAGAGCAAGAATGTTATTGCATGGACTAATTAATAGTTTATCAACATTTCCAAGAATTCTTAAATTTTTACATCCACCTGTAGTCATCTAAACAAGTTCCAGGATCAATAGACTTCTATCTAAACTGTTAAAATTTAACAAGAATGAACTGTGCTTAATAATTGTTGCTTTTTATTTTGTCAACAAGTATCACCTGGGAAACCTGCTGGAAGATCAGATTGAATAGAATAAAAACAATTTGAAAATAAACTTTGAATTTAGGACTTTAGATAAAAAAGAAATAAATACATTTAAATTAATAATAATTTTATTATGAATTGTTGCTATGCATTTTTTCTCTTAGATCTCCCAAAGAAGTGTTTTTTTTTAAATAGAAAAGGTAATATTTCAATATATTTTTTTGCTTTATATATTGTAACGATATATAAATATGTTGTTACATTAATTTAAAATAAAAACTTAATAAAAGTTCGTAAATAAAAGTAAAAAACTAAACGCTAAAATTAAAATATTGTTAAACGTATATACATTCGCACAGATGCCAAACTTTAAAAAAAAAGAAACAAATAAGTATTTGAATGTACTTTTTTATAAAAAAAAAGTACAACATTTAAAAATAAAAACAGGTATTAATTAATGTAATCTGTAAATGGAAATGATTGTTTATGAATTATCGAAAACCAAACTGGCCCTTGGGCTCTTGTATAATTAAATGATCTGATGAAAGATAGATAAGAAAATAAAGAGAAATTAGCTTGACCAATGGAAGCACTAAGCCTTGGCTCGGACCCTAACGAAAGTGATGGATTAGTGATGTTTTGTTGATTGAATCCGTGTGGATAATATAAAAAGGGAAATACAGTTTTTTCTGATAGTTCCAGCATTGTGTGTTTGAGAGATGTGGTAGGACGCACATACCACACTCTCTATTTAAAAAAAAAGAAAAATGAAAAGACTGTGATACCTTGAACCAGCTATTGCCATCTCCAGAACATTATCTTCCAATGGAGGTGTCGTGGGAATTAAAAGCAGAAACCTGAACTCTTCTACCATAAGCTATATGAAATGAACAATTGTTAAAATCAATTAAGAACTTTCGTCAAGTTTTACAAATTGATAAACAAGCCAACTTAAATGTTAAAACGGACACTTATCTGACTCTTGTAAGTTTTTAAATCAAATTAATAATGTTTAATTTTATATGTTTTTCGATTGATAAAAATCATTTCCATTTTTTTTCTTTCTTATTGTATAAATTGTTTATTGTTTAAATTTTAAATGATGAAATTTAGGTTGGGTATAGATGTTGCATAGGTTCATTAGCAGTTGATTATGTTAAAGTTTTCACATTTGATTAGAATATATAGGTCAATGAGGTTAATGCGGGCATCTTACGATGAATGCCACGGAGCCTTGTGTATTCCCTTTGCAATTGATGTGATCGATGATTTTGTATTTTAATCGATTGTGTTTAATTTGGATGTTTTTGACCATGGAATCTGTGCAGCCGATCTATACTTAACATTTTAAAAGCAAATTTATAAAAATAATCTGTGCGAATGCATTTAAATGTTAAATTTAAGTCAGGCGTGAATGGCTATATAGTTTTGTAAAGTTATATTAAGGGAGGGTAATCTTAGGTTATTCATTTTGTAGTTGAATTGGTTCAATGGATTGAATATATTTGTGTAATTGTAGATGTAGTATGAGGTCCTCTACGGGCAGGATTATAGATATACACCATACACCCTCTGTTTGCCTATGGATGGATTTGCAAGATGGCAAAGGAACACAGTCCATTCCTATGGAGTTTTATGTTTATTGTTCTACTCGCCAACAGATGTCACATTCCTGTTGGTGGAGAGACAATGTCTTCTCTAATCTACTTACTGATCAGATGTACATTCCTGACAGTATAGTATTTTGTGTTGTCGTATCATGCTACATTGAATACATGAAGGTAACAGATGGATTGGCGCCAGTTTGGTTGCGAAATTTGTTGCCTAAGGTTAAATCAGAGAAGAATATTTTCTTTTCAAATGCAGATCTATGTAGTCTATTCATACTTGACTATCTAAATAAAATATTAAACTCATTGAAACTTAGTTAAATGTAAAATTAAAAGTTAATATAAAAATCTAAAATGTTAAACTTATTCCTCAAAATTTAAATGTTATTTTATATGTGCGTAAATAAATATTTTTATGTGTTAATTTCTGGCAGTGGCTTTTATTTATTGATATTTAAGATATAAATTAAGATATAGATTTTTATCTCTGCGTCTCCGCTGAGCTAGTGACTTGGGCTAACGATCGGAATATTTAAATAAAGTGGAATCTTAACAGCGCGTATCTGCCTACTTTATAAATTTTTCTAGGTTTAAATGCCTAGATGGCGCCCTGGTAGTTGCAGATATTGTTTTTGCGGTTAGATTCGATCTTCACTTTCATTTCGATCGTTATAATTGGCGTCCCAAGTGTGGCCTTACCTCAGAGATTGACCATGAGAAGGGGAATTGATGATGATGAAATTTCCGATCTTTAATAAATCACGAGTGCCCTGAGAATTTTAAAAGTGAATCATGCAAATAACATTTGTTGTTTTTTCTGAAATAAGTACATTTTTGTACTAACATAAAGTTATAGCCAGATGTTTAATAAACCACTAGTACTTTTGAAAATAAATCATGCCCGTAATATTTTTTCTGAAATTAGTATAAATATATTTGTTGTATTGACGTGGAGTTGCAGTTTGAAGTTTTGTTTAAAACGTGCTGCCAGTAAGAAAAAATGCACATATGTAGAGATAAATTCGAGGAATAAAAACTAATAAATAAAATGTAATAATAAATCTAAATCATATTTTTTTTAAAAAAAAGTCTTGTTAAATTAAAATCTAATCGTTCAAACTTGCCTAAGTAATAGTTAAAGGTAGGAAAAATGAAACTTGGAAAGGAGGGGGGAAGAAATTTAGCTGGTAATAAGGAATCAACAGTCAACATTTTTTTAATCATTATATTTGTGTGTAATTACTGTTTTGTCTTTTTTTAAAAAAAAAAAGTTTTGTCCTTTTGAAATTTTCATATATAATCAATTTGTGTGACGAAATTACTAACACTAAGTAAAGTCTTTTTTTTTTTTAATGTTTTTGTTTTTTGAGGAAGTTTACTGATATGTAACAATATATAAATATGTCGTTACATTAATTTAAAATAAAAACTTAATAAAAGTTCGCAAATAAAAGTAAAAAACTAAACGCTAAAATTAAAATATTGTTAAATGTATATACATTCACACAGATGCCAAACTTTAAAAAACAAAAAACAAATAAGTATTTGAACGTACTTTTTTATAAAAAAAAAAGTACAAGATTTAAAAATAAAAACAGGTATTAATTAATGTAATCTGTAAATGGAAATGATTGTTTATGAATTATCGAAAATGAAACTGGCCCTTGGGCTCTTGTATAATTAAAATGATCTGATGAAAGATAGATAAGAAAATAAAGAGAAATTAGCTTGACCAATGGAAGCACTAAGCCTTGGCTCGGACCCTAACGAAAGTGATGGATTAGTGACATTTTGTTGATTGAATCCGTGTGGATAATATAAAAAGGGAAATACAGTTTTTTCTGATAGTTCCAGCGTTGTGTGTTTGAGAGATGCGGTAGGACGCACATACCACACTCTCTATTTTAAAAAAAAGAAAAATGAAAAGATTGTGATACCTTGAACCAGCTATTGCCATCTCCAGAACATTATCTTCCAATGGAGGTGTCGCGGGAATTAAAAGCAGAAACCTGGACTCTTCCACCATAAGCTATATGAAATGAACAATTGTTAAAATCAATTAAGAACTTTCATCAAGTTTTATAAATTGATAAACAAGCCAACTTAAATGTTAAAACGGACTCTTATCTGACCCTTGTAAGTTTTTAAATCAAATTAATAATGTTTAATTTTATATGTTTTTCGATTGATAAAAATCATTTCCATTTTTTTTCTTTCTTATTGTATAAATTGTTTATTGTTTAAATTTTAAATGATGAAATTTAGGTTGGGTATAGATGTTGCATAGGTTCGTTAGCGGTTGATTATGTTAAAGTTTTCACATTTGATTAGAATATATAGGTCAACGAGGTTAATGCAGGTATCTTACGATGAATGCCACGGAGCCTTGTGTATTCCCTTTGCAATTGACGTGATCGATGATTTTGTATTTTGATCGATTGTGTTTAATTTGGATGTTTTTGACCATGGAATCTGTGCAGCCGATCTATACTCAACATTTAAAAAGCAAATTTATAAAAATAATCTGTGCGAACGTATTTAAATGTTAAATTTAAGTCGGGCATGAATGGCTATATAGTTTTGTAAAGTTATATTAAGGGAGGGTAATCTTAGGTTATTCATTTCATAGTTGAATTGGTTCAATGGATTGGATATATTTGTGTAATTGTAGATGTAGTATGAGGTCTGCTACAGACAGGATTATAGATATACGCCACCCACCCTCTGTTTGCCTATGGATGGATTTGTAAGACGGCAAAGGACCGCAGTCCATTCCTATGGAGTTTTATGTTTATTATTCTACTCGCCAACAGATGTCACATTCCTGTTGGTGGAGAGACAATGTCTTCTCTAATCTACTTACTGATCAGATGTACATTCCTGACAGTATAGTATTTTGTGTTGTCGTATCATGCTACATTGAATACATGAATGTATCAGATGGATTGGCGCCAGTTTGGTTGTGAAATTTGTTGCCTAAGGTTAAATCAGGGAAGAATATTTTCTTTTCAAATGCAGATCTATGTAGTCTATTCATACTTGACTATCTAAATAAAATATTAAACTCATTGAAACTTAGTTAAATGTAAAATTAAAAGTTAATATAAAAATCTAAAATGTTAAACTTATTCCTCAAAATTTAAATGTTATTTTATATGTGCGTAAATAAATATTTTTATGTGTTAATTTCTGGCAGTGGCTTTTATTTATTGATATTTAAGATATAAATTAAGATATAGATTTTTATCTCTGCGTCTCTGCTGAGCTAGTGACTTGGGCTAACGATCGGAATATTTAAATAAAGTGGAATCTTAACAGCGCGTATCTGCCTACTTTATAAATTTTTCTAGGTTTAAATGCCTAGATGGCGCCCTGGTAGTTGCAGATATTGTTTTTGCAGTTAGATTCGATCTTCACTTTCATTTCAATCGTTATAATATAATACACATTTTCAAACTTCCCAGATAATATTTTCAGTGTAAATGGCTATACTTATTAATGGTTATATAATGATTATTAAAATTTATTATCATTATAAATTTTTAAATCTTATATATTGTTCCAGGGAAAAATAAATCATGTTGATGTTTGGTGAGTTGTTAGGAATCCAAGTACTAGAAGTAAAGCATTGGTAAATTTAGTTTGTTCCATGAATAATTTGAATATTGGCTATCAGATACTTGGCATTGCAATACATAGTAATATATATTTCTTTATTTGTATAAAAGAAAGTGAATTCCTCTTATTACAAACTTGTTTTATTTGAGAGATGTGAATTATTGTTATTGTGTAGCTATTTTGTTTTTATGTAAGAGCTGATAAAATTCCTCTTATTCTTTGTTAAATGAGAATTTACATGAATACATGTTGTAATACATTTATTTGCTTTTGCCACCTTATTAAACATGTCATTACTTGTGATCTTCAGTTAGTTTGTTTAGGAGCTGTGTTATATTTTATATCAGTAGATATAGTAGATAGGAGGATTGAAAGTCTGAGTTCAAACACCCTATATTTACAATTAGGCTTCAGATATAAGAGTGCCTGGTTTTTCAAATTTTATATCAGTAGGTAAGTTTGATGTTTTATTAAATGGAACTTTTACCTGAGAAATATATATAATACTATATTGCAAATTACTTACGTGTTTTATTAGTATAATTGTAATATTCTTTTATGTAATCCTGGCTAAGATTTTTTTCAGCTTGCAGAAAGCTGCCTTAAATATCACTTTGGATTTTCTTTTTCCTTTTAATACTTTGAAAAGCTGCTGTAACTTCGTAAATATGTTTGTTAGTAATGATAAAACGAATTCACTTAAATGTCAATAAAATATATATACTTTTTTTATTAAATTTGATTTTCATGTATTTTTATAAGGTCAACACTTATCATTAATTTATGGTCACACATATTAGATTCGCTATAGTATTCTGATATTTACATACGCATACATTAATATTTTCTTTTCTCTAATCATATCAATGTGCTATAAGATAATATAACATTGTAATATAAAGAGGAAAAGGATGATATTTACATTAAAATAAACTTTAGGATTATTTGTTTACTTATTTTAAATATATTTCGAGATTAATAAAATGTCCTATGATTTAAATGTATATTTATTTGAAATATGCACATATGTAATAGAAAAGTCTTAAATATGAATACAGTTTATCTTTTATAAGTTTATACCGCCAAATGTGAAAGATTTATTATTATTGATGTATTATGTATAGGTGCAGTTTTGGCTTATTCAATTCATAGGCAATATTAAATAAAAAAACAACAATTTCACTTTCCATTATCTTTACACACTTTTGTTACCCAAATATGTGGAACATTTGCAGATCCAGCTTCCTGCATTAGTTACCATTACAACTTACAATGATTATATATTATATTAAACATATACTTTATTATTTTTATTACTAGTTGTTTTAACAGTGCTTAGTAATGACTTTGTCTGCTGTCTTGGCAATGACTAGAGTTTAAATTCAATTTAGGTTAATCTTCCAAACCTTTTCAGGTATTGTACTAATTTGAGATTTCTTTTTATTAGTCAACTAATAATCAAAGCAATCTGTAATAAACAATTATTAATTGCCTATGCAGAAAAGAAAATATATGATATGTAATATCTTCTTCGTGTTTTAATTAAATCACGAAGAAGTTATTTGATCATTGCCTCAAATCAGCTGAAAGCCAACATGTTAGGCCCACCAAAATTGCAACATCTAAAGAAACATCATGTAACATAATGACTAGAAGAAATTACCAAAATTATAACCAACATAAGACAAGATAGAACTAAGCTAATACACCACATACATATAGCTTTAATGATAATAATAATTTCAAATAATATAGAACATAGGCTAATAATAATAAATATGGGCTGTCCCAAATGCACATATGCTGCTACAATAATAAAAGTAAAAATAAACATTAATATGCTGAATTCAAAAACATCAAATCTAAAAGAAGGAGAGTTCTTATACTTCCTTTTATAATATAACTCTTAAAATCTTAAACTTATGACATAAAAATGTTAAGTTACAATCAAATCTTCTTTCAATATCATATCCTCAAAATACTACCAAATCATGTAATTACAATTATTATATTTTTACAATAATCAGATTTATAGTGCATGTATTATTTTATTTTTTCCACATAGCTCTTTTTTAAATTAATTTGACCTTAAACACAATAATAATTTCTCAAATAATCTTTTAAATAAAAAAATTTCATAGTTCTTTATGATGAATTACCTCATAATCAATAATTTTGTTCTCATTATTTCTTAAAAACCTAATATGAATGTGATACAATAATGGCAATAAGATAAGACATTATCCCTAAGATAAAATCTTATTGAATCAAACAATTATAAAATCTACAATTAACATTAAACATGAAAAACTCTTAAATTCAAATAACTATAATACACTAGGATGACATGATGACATCATGAGTAGAAAAGGAATTTTCTTGCTACCCACAATATTGCACAATAAGTTGGTTCTTAATCTCCTACTGAAATAAAATCAAACAATCATTATCTTAGCTGATGATAAATAAAGGGCTCTTCCAGCTTTATCAAGAATAAATAAAATTGATTAAAGTGATCTTATACCAACTAAATAATATAGTTTTATTATTTTTATTTAATATATAGGGTATATGAGCACAGACCTTCACACCACTAACTACTCTCCATGCTATCTCATAACACTGATACACTTGAACACATACGTTGAAAAGATAAATAATCACCAATATATGTATTTCATGCTAAGCCAGCAATCATCAGTTTGTCCAGATTACCATCTCTACACATATATGCTATAAGTGATCAGATATATATTAAGATAGCCAATCATCATACTTTAATAGACAGGCTTCAATCTACTCCACACTCCAACTCTTCAACGGTCCATCCAATTGAAAATCTGATGATGGAATGCTCAAAGGCCACCCTGAGGCTAAGATTCTTGTCACAGCCATGTTGGCATAAGGTCAATCTAACCCCTCATGTACAGGGCATAATCCACTTAATACATTTTGACTTTAATAGTGTCTTAACATCAGTAATACAATTTTAAAGAAAGTGACTTTCATATGATATTTCTTAAAATTCATGTACTCTCAATGCACAAATAAACAAATACAACTGTGTGGTAAATATTACAAAATTCTGAAAAATGCAGATGATAATAAAGGCAAAAAGACATGAATTAATAAAAATATTTATTAACACTAATAACATTTAATAAAAAAAACATTAAACTATCTTGTAACTTACTAAATTATTATTAAAAAATAATTTTCCAGAACAAAATAAAATGATATAAAAGAAAATTATGTATTACAATTTAGAAATAACAGCAATAATATCCAATGGTTAACAAATTCTTCTAAGGCTCTGATAATTTCAGTAAGTTCTCACATTTAATATACTATCTTACAATTTTAATTTCCTTAAAGTGAAAATATTTGATACCTTAAGTAAAATGTAATCTTACCAATTCTTGGTTGGTAATGATTGCTGAAGAAGATATATGCCATTTTATATAGCCATATATACAATTATAAATATAATATTAAATATTTTATCAGATGTAGAACATCTAGATATGTTAGCCAAGCATATCTACAAAACTTACATATCAAAACATTCAGATAAACAAAGAGCATGATTCTGCAGTATCTCCAAAAATATAAAATGTCAAGATAAAGTCATGACAGTATATTACATGTGGTCTTAGATAAAATATATCACTAAGAAAAATCCATATCAAGTGATAGGAAAGAAAGGGAGAAATATATGATGGTATGAATGCAAAAAAGCATTATACATGACAGAAATAATGAGTGGGACTTTTTCCACTATGCATGAATAATGAGAATGAACTATCAGAAAAAGGGGATTTGCCTAAATAAAGAATTACATGCTTATTGTCACAAAAATAAATAATAAAATTTACTGTCCTGATACAATAAACTATAAGAGAGAGATTAATGCCACTATCTCTTAAAACAATAAACCAATAAACATTACAAAATATAGCTAAATATAACATTGGGGCATAAAAATCAAATAATAAAAATATACCGCAGTTTCTGAGCTCTTCTAGCATTTGCACACATTCAAAAATAATTTCAAAAAGGGACAAGTGTAATACATTAAAATATTATTCTAGCAATACTCTGAGAAGTTAGCATAAAATATCTGTTAAATCATACATAAGATTATACAAAGTGCATAGAAATAAATACATAACACTTAAACCAAATATATATTAAAACTAATATTTATTACTGTTAACAATAAAAAAGAAAGAAGTCCATCTTGATATTCATACCAATATGTTGAATAAAGTCAATAAAAGAGTTCTTGAATATTCTGCAAACTTTGTGGTGTTTGGGGATAACATTATAAATTAAACTGACACACACAGCAATTCACAAAATATGAGGTATGCAAATACTTGAAGTTACTAACATAAAATAAAATATAGCCATATGGACTGGATTACTATAAACTGAGTAAGTAGGATAACAAACAGGACAAAAATTAAACATTTCTTATAGTACATTGTAAGAATAAACAGCATTTCTTTTAAAATCACATCCCATCATTTACTGATGATTATAATGAACAATTATTTTGAAATGGAGTATGATAAGATCAGGAGTAATTTAAATTAATATTTCTGGAAGATAGATTGAGCATAGCAATAAATTATGTAACGAACTTCTTGAAAAATGAACATATTTAATAACTTGAAGCTGATATGTTAGAAAATGTACATTATTCTATAAATTTAATGTGAGTGCAATAAAACATATTTATTACATCATCATTTGTAATACCCATTGTTGGAAAAAATTAACTTCTTGCAAATATTAGCAGTTAATTAATGAATTTTAATTCTTTTTAATAAAACATTAAATATAATCAGAAATACTAAATAAATTTAAAACTTGTTAACAGTATGCTGATTAATATGCATAAAATCAAAGTTGAGTTTTATTTTCCATTCAAATATAATTTTATTCAAATATGCAGATATACTATTACTTCATTCAGTTACATAAGTTTTGTTAAATAAAACAAATGCATAATAAAGTCCATTATCAAATTATTTTATGGTAATAAATATAGTAATTTTACAATGTCGAATTTTTTCTAAATCTTTTATCGTTTACAATGTTCTGAAATTTTGGTTAAATAGTCCTTATTCCATATAAAATGAAATTTGTCAAGCATTGTTAGCCGAGAGGTCAATGCAGCCGCCTTGCAAGCAAATAGTTGTTTGCAGACAGGTGTCACGGGTTCACCTCCTGGATGATGCTATGACATATGGAAAAAAAATGAAATTTTACCAAAAGAAAATACACTTAAAATACAATAAATATTTAGCATATTTTAGATATAATGGTTGTATAAAGTTCTTTAAAAAATTAGATAAAATCTTTTTAATCTTAATATAAAATATCTTAAAAGTTTTTACATATATCTTAGAAATTATCTTTTCTAAAATGAAGTTTAAATATAAAGAAAGTGAAATTAAGAAAGTATTTACAATGCAGCTATAATACCTTTGATTAAATTCCATTGTTTTTTTTTCCATGTGTCATAGCATCGGCCGGGATGCAAACCCACAACCGTCTGCAACCAACTACTTGTTGATGGGGCGATATTCTAACAACGAAGACGTTGTTGCAATAGATTTCTGAGAATTTAAAATTCACTTCCTGAAACATTCACAGTACAATTTCCCATAATGCAATTCTTGTCAAATTTAAGCTGTTGTGAAGTTTTCAGTTGTAGAAATAACCTGCATAAATATTTCTGCTTATCAATGAATATTATTAAATTAACAAAAAAAATTGTTATAAAAAATTGGAACTTGAAAACACTATGAACAGGTTAGGTGTGTGAAGATAGATGTGTGTGTGCATTAGTCTCAATATAGCAAGTCACGTGATTGAATTTGATTGATATGATTCACAATTAAAATCCATCTTTGATAATCTAATAATCAAAAAGTTTACAATTTTTCTGGTAGCTATTCGAAAATTCTAAAAATAACTGAAACTAATTATAATATTGTCTAGCTGGATAATCTAAACAACTAATTAATTAACGATTTCATCATCTTTTAATAATTATTTAACATGTTATTTAATAAATTGAAATCTATTATGGTAATAAAAAATAATGCATTTTTAAAATCCCTTAAAGCTTTATATTATGTAATAAAATAAAATATGTCAATGGCATATTAAGAATATTTATTTACCCTTTTTTTGTAAGGTCTCAGAATATATATAATATCTTTACAATAGAGACATTTCAGACAGTAGCAATTTAAAATTACTTTGACCATTACGTTTTAATCAAGAAGTAGTTAAATAATTATAGGTGCACACATGGCAAGCATTCACACATCCTATTACTAATTTTTTTGTTTAAAAATACTAACTTAAATTTATGTGCTAAATTATTAGTTTTAAAACAGCACACTTTTTTTTAATCAGCTAAACTAAAGAGTTTTTTTAACTAAAACTAAATTACAATACTATTAAATTAATTTAAATAATACTTTTTACTGGCAATTACCTTAAATATTTAAGACCTACTTTAAACTTATTAATACCTTCAATCAGTAACAACTCTGCCTAAATACTTAAAATTATAAAAGAGTTAGCCTATTAAGTTTAAATATTATAAAATCACATTTATAGGACTAAGTTTAAGCTGTTAAACATCTTACAATATCCATTATGAAATGACTAATCAGTTACATATATACTTTAATTGTTATTTAACAATAAAATTTATTTACTGAAATATTAAACTATTAATTTTTTTAAAAATAATATATCATCACAACACTTGACATTCAGTTTTACTGCAAAAGCTGAATGTCACAATAATATATATGTGTGTGTGTGTGATGTAACTGTTATTATTTTTAGTCATGAATTTTTATGACAAAGGTAATAAATATTTTTTGGAAATTAGATATAACTAAAATCTAGGGTTTTTTTTTTACTTTTTATCAGTGTATTTCTTATCTCATCTCCATGTATTGCCATAATACACCGCACAAAATTCAGGTCATCCTCTCTTTATGCATGTATTTCATGTAAAATATTTAAAAAGTATTTAACAATTTTATTCATTGCAATATCAGTTAAATAATAATTTTGTATATGTACATGGCTTTAGAAAGAAATTTGTTATTAATTGAAAGGAAACCTTAGACATTTCTTTGAAGCCATGAACAAACTATACAGGACAAATTCCTAATATCCATGTCATATGATATTTCCATATTGTGAACAAACATGCACGGACTTGTTATCAACATGCATAATGAGTTTATTGACTTTTTATTTCTGAGTTTAAAATCAAGAAAAAAACATAATTTTCATCTCAATTGCCTGATAATTCTTTACTGAAATATTAACTGAACTTCTTGAAGACAGAATGAATGTTTGTTGGAAAATTTTGTATATATGATTTAAAACTATATTTATCAGATCTTATCAAACTTTTAAAAGAAATGTTGGTCAACTCTATTTTTTTGCAGCGGTATATAAGCCTGATTGAAAACTTTTTAATAAATAATATGATATGCAATCAAAGAAAATAATATTCTAGAATGTAATTTCAACATATCTTCATATGTTTCTCTTTATAAAGTATGAAAATGTGTCTTTTTTAGTTTCATTTTTATCTTCCATTCTCTAAAATCATTAGCAGAGGGCTTTTAAGTGATGAATTTTTCTCTAATACCTTTTTCCAAATAGCATTGATTTTATTTCATTCAGACTTCACTATGGGAATTTTTTTTTCAATATTATAACTTTCCTTAATAATTTTGTTCATGTTGGTCATTTTTTGATACATTTTTTATTTCATTAACATTTGGATTGTTTTGTTAATTTAATATGGTTGATTAACTAGATTTCTACTTAATAAAAAATGTGTTCATTTTTGACTTAATTCTATGATTGGTTACCTTATGTATGAACTGGACAGTTCTAGCATGGAATTTTATATATTTCATAGCATTAACAAAAACTAGGACAGTTCTTCTTGACTGCTTTTATTATATATTATTACTTCTACATGAATCTGACATTAGTTTACATATATCAGCAACCATATTTTATGCACACTATTTCTAAATCAAAGTTTAATTTGCATCATCCATATGATTTTTTTGAGTAAGTAATAATAGGATTATTATTTTTTATCATTAGCCATTGCTAATGACAATATCACAATTCCCTGATATGTTTGTTTTTGTGATTCTAAGAGCTTTTTTTTCATCTAATACTAGAAATAACTATCGTAAGCTTAAGTAAACAATTATTCCAAATGGTATAGTATTATAATATCACCATTACTGTCCTTGTTTCTAGATTTTGTCTTCATCATTGAGAGCTAGGGTGTAATGCCTTATGTAACATATTTACTCTTATATGTAGCATCAAAAGTGATTAGATTGTAGTAGATAGTACTAGAGTATAATGAAGAGAATCCTCATGGAAGCATATGAGTATGTATATATGAAAACCATATAAAATATCTTTGGTAATAATTATTGTAGACAGAAGATAGAAGAGTCATAATATTTAAAATTGAAATGTCTAATATATAAAGAAAATTACATGGGTTTCAGATATATATAGCTTCATAAAATGAATAGGATTTTATTCAAAACCTTAAGATTTTTGAATTTCATGCTATTCTCTTGAATAGCATAAAGAAGTAAAAGATAGTTCTTGATGCAAAGTGTATTAGTTCCATCTTTGAATTATCCTCAATGAAGAATTTAAACCAAAATATGAGCAACATATTTTAGCATTATACTATCTAATATACATGTTTCAATAGAATAAAGGAACTATTCTTAGTCTTTTCAATATTTTCAAATAAAAATCTATTCAAAGTTTATATATTTTGAAAAAGATTCAGGGAGCTGTTATAACATGTAATCTAACAGAATTTGGAAGATTTAATCAATGAATTCATTAAAAAAATACTAGTCTGTAAGAAATAAAAAGATACAAATGATAAATAAAATGAATGTATTTCTTTATTAAAAAAATGTTAAAAAAGTAATCCACATCAATTTTAATGACAATAATAAGTCTTGAAAATATAACTTAATGTTCTGTAATAATAAAGTTAACAAATATTTGAGTATTACTAATTTCAAAATAGTGAACTCATTTTTTTTTAAGGTTTTTATGATTTTCCCCCTCACTTATCATTGAAATAATCATTAAAAGACACTTCACTTATGAAATGTTACTAAAACATTTGATTTTATTGGTGCATCTAATTTTTTGTGGATTATTATTATTTAACTTACTTTCTGTCATCAATTAATTTTTTATGTGCAACTTTTTATCTTGCTTTACTTTTAAAAGGATGCTCTTTTCAATAATAAATCTGTATGTATTATTTCTTATGAATTAGTTTTTTCATTGTTTCTTCAACATGAAGCTATCCAGAGGATAGAAATCTAAATTCATGAAAATCACACACTATAAAAACACCAAATTTAATATAATCTCATCAATCAAATAAGGATTATTTTGATGATATAAAAATTAAAAATTTCAGATGAATTACAAAGCTCGTAGTATATCTCAAATAGCATTGATGTGATAATTATAATTCTCTATAGATAGATTAAAATATGACTATTATCGAATTCTTTCATTTATGTTATGTTCTCATTTAAGTAGAAGTAAAATAGCAAACATTTAGCTCAAGAATCATGGATCACTGCCCAGTTCTGCTACTTCCAGAACTAAATTTCTTATGAACTCCTAAATAATAATATCAGTCAATTGTTTTTATTTTATATACATTATCATTTGTGTTACTACTATGTCTGATACACTTTCTACTTAGTCAAAAAAATATAGTTCCATAATTTTATTTTTCACCATGAATTTTCCAAAAAAATTATCTCCATTCTCACTTTTCTCATATGAAATAATGATCATTTAATTTTCGGTAGCTATGTTTAAAAATGTGTGTGTGTATATATATATATATAAATTATTAATCAATGTCTGTATTCCAATTATAATAAAATATATATAATTATTCAAAGCAATACAATAATTAATACAGTAAAAAATATTTAAAAAAAAACAAATATATACCACAATTTAATGGAAGTACTTTCAACTATCTATGTAGTCGTTATCAAATAGTATTACAAAAAACTGTTACAAATGTAAACAAAAAGTAATACGTATTACTTTTGTTTACTTTTTGTTTACATTTGTAACGTTTTTTTGTAATACAATTTGAATCTATTTGATAAGGACTATATTTGTTGTTGTTTTTTAAAATATTTTTTACTATATTAATTTATTGTATTGTTTTGAATAATTATATATATATGTTCTATTTGTTGCAGTACAATGTTAAAACTTTTTTATAGATAATACTGAAAAATAAAAATATACAATTTTAAGCATGAAATATTCAATATGAACAAAGTGTATATGAGAAGCATTTTAGTAAATAATTACTAATATATTTAGGTTGTTTTTCAAAAATATTAAATATTATTTACAATTTTTACTTTTTACATAAAAATATTTTAGATGAAAATAATTATTACTGTAGCAGTAAGTGGGACTAAATAGATCTTATAGTGAAAGACTAAAATATTTTAGTAGTGTAGTGTTGAGGCAGAACTTAGTGTTCTGGGTTAAAACCAATTCATAGATATGTGTGTGTTCACTATTTCATAAGGTATCATATGATATTCTATATGATTAACATTTTTTTACTTAAAAAGTAAAACTTAGATAAAATAACCTCTTACTATAACAATAAATGAGACAAAATATGTCACAAATCAAAGAAATGTTACGTTAATAATATGAAGATTAAGCAGTGACAGAGTGATTGCTTTCTTAGCTGTCTATGAATTACTATTCTATAATATGTCAATCTGTATGATATATGTATTGGTAGAGAATAAGGGTTAATACAATAGAAATTTATATTTCATTGATAACAAATTGAAACTTAAAATTGAGCAAATCATGTTGCAATATATCAACATGGATGGTAAAGATTCAAGGAGTTTAATGCCCTAGCTCATTTGGTGGGAATAAGTTATTCATAAAATACATACAAAAGTTAAAAATTGTGACTTGGAGTTTTTATTATTCTGGATAATTATAATATAATGTAATTTGAGACGAGATGTGTCCTATTAAAAAATCGGAAAACAAAAAAAGACAGATGCTTGCTTAAACATAAAGCTACTTTTAACGATTAATATATCTTCATTTAAAGTTATCCAGACAGAATCTGCAGCAAAAAACATATAAAGAGTTTTTTTGTTTGTTATTAAAATTACCTTTATATGTCTTTACAAATTTTAACTTATTTCCATCATTTTTATTTCTAATTATTGTTTTTGCTTTATTGCTACTTATTCTTTGTTTATTATCAATAAAAAATATAAATTGTGGAAAAAAAGATCATAACTCAATAATACATTTCATTAAAAATATTTTTATAAAGATTATATAATGATCAAGAATGATATTTAATTATAACTTGACCATAAAAAATATCATAACAATATTAATCAATTATTTTACAACTAATTTCATTTTCTTTGAGCAATTTTGTAATATTTAAAGAAAAAATAAATTACTTACACTTTTTTTAAAATATTAAAATGTTTATAAATAGTATTTTGGCCGATAATAAAACTAAACAACGTCCTGTTAATAAAATAATTTTTCATTTAGAAAATAAAGATTAGGTATATATGCTAAAAAAATATATATATAATAATAATAATAATAATAATAATAATAATAAGTTATTAGACTATTATTAAAAGATGTCAGCAAAATGTTATATTTATATAAGCTTAATAATGATAAAATATTTTTAAAGGTATTAGTTTTTTTTTTAGAAAAAAAAAAGGATAACTATTAGTTTTTTTGTAATGTTGTTAAATAGAATATATAAAAGGTTTTGAATGAATAGATTAAATTTAATTAATATTTTGTGGTATGACATAGGTTTGAAATATATTTTATACTGATATTTAAATTACCTTGGTTGATTTTAAAATAATCAAATGGATTATCACTTGAGAAGTTTAACCTCTAAAAGTAATAGGAAGTGATCAATGACCATGAACCTTGACCTCTGTTTCAACTGCACCAAACTGTATAGAAATAAATAATAATCAACTGCTTTATCTATTCTTAGGGAGTTTATAAGAAGTTAGGGTGCACTGAAATTGACAGAGTTTGGCAATCTTCTATATACCTTCAACTCCAAAGTTTGTCATTTTACTAATCATTAATAAAATCATATTATCTGAATAAGGATTAAATTAATTTTAGAAGGCATGTTTGTGTTGTTATATCACATTTGTTGAATATATCATCATCATCATCATCATCAACCATTATCAATCCACTGCAGAATTGTCTCTCCAAGGTCAATACATCTTCTATGACCTTTAGCTTCTCTTCTCCACATCACTGCTGCACACTTTCTTATTTCATCCATCCATCTCACATGCAGTCTCTTTCTGGGTCTTTAACAATCTTTGTTCAATATATATACATATTGCAAAAAAACACCTTTTTTTATTTATTATAAGCACATAAAATACACTGTGTAATTAATAAACATTTCTTACAAAAAATAAAAATGTTAAGAAAATATATATTTTAAAAATTACTGCTTATTAAAATGGCATAAAATCTAACAGGATTTTTTAAATAAAATTCAGATGATAATCAAATTAATGCTATTTAAATTATTATTGAAAGATATGCACATCATTTTAACTTGTTAACGATATTTATTAAAATATTTTATTATTACATAAAATAAAAATTTATAAAAACAGAAAAATGTAACAAAATAAAAATTCATATTATGAAGTAACAGTAACAATGTAAATTAGTTGGCCAATATAGAATTTTTAATAGACAAAAAATATTATTAATACAAATACCACATATATATTAATATACTTAAAATATTTTTTCTACCACACATTCTGGAAATAAATTAATAAAGATATTAAAAGGTAACTACACTTGGAAAAAAAGGAATAAAATAGCATTTATGATACCATAATGTTATGGTATAATAATGAACACATATATTAATCTTTAATTAAGTTTAAAATTTACATTTAGGTAGAAATAACATGCTAATCTATAGCCTAATAAATGATTAGTAATAGTTATGTGTATGCAAACTATAGTTGATGGTGTCAAAGTTTTAAGTGCAGGAAATTTGACATTTATAAATCAAGTAACAACACACACACACACACACACACACACACATACACACACACACAACAACACACACACACACACACACATATATATATATATATATATACAAGCATGTCTATTTTCCAGACAAATATGTCATTTATTTTCAAAGTATCCTGCTAATGTTAAATAAGTACTACATATTTAAAATTACATTAGAAAATGTTTTTTTAGATAGGACTTCCTTTCTTCATTCAATAGATAGTTTCTTAATTATATATTGTAACAGGATGAAATAATCAAGTGGTCATCCCTGGGGTGATCATGAGGTGATGGCCAAAAAAATATTTCAAAATGTAATAAGTAAATATTAAAGTAATTTTAAACTCAGGTATTATTAAAAAAATATTAAAGTAATGATTAACATTAAAGAGAACATGAGAAATGAGATTTCTGTGAGATCAGCCTAGTCAGATCAGAAGAGATCAGTTAGTTACCTCCTTTGAGCAATTGATTAACTAAAAGCATAATTATAAATCCACCAGCATTATAATAAGTCAAACTAAGTATGAGTAATACCCATTCATCATCATGAGTAAAAACTATTTATCAACATGAATGATCCATCAAAGTACATCAGGATAAAATCAATAGTCCATCTTGTGACTGCATTTGATTAATACAAAATATAAATCAACAGTCAATCTGTTGACTGGATTGGAAATGGGTTTTCTGTAAACCAGGCTAACTATTGAGCCTTTGCCAGCTTGGGAGATTATTTAAACATAACTTTGAATGCACCCCTTAAGTGCTAATCCATCAGAATATATCATAATCAAAAACAATAATGCTGGGATATTAAAAACATGCTGATCATCATTAATGCTCTAGCTACTTAGTATCATTAATGTACTGGCCAACTATAAAATTAAATTGTAATAAATACTAAATTAAGTAAAATATAGTGCAGGGGTTTTGAAAAATATAATCCTCATGCCAAGCTAGAACAATGTCATACTAGATGCCTCTAAAGCACTAAAATATACACCCTTATATATATATATATATATATATATATATATATATATAACAGCTATATATATATATATATATATATATATATATATCAGCTGTTATTACATAAATCTATCTCAGAAAAATACAAGCTCATTACTGTTATGTGACCAAAAGATGATGCAAACTTGTAATATTATAAACTCTTTAGAATTAAGTCACTGGAATAATTTTAACAATTAAAAAACTTTATTAACAACAATAAAAATGATATTAAGGTCTTCAGAATATGGTTCTACAATTAGGAGCCTAATTTTGATTAACAAAAACAAACAATAATAAAACTATCACATCTGTGATTTACAAAATTACTACTAAATTCAAGTGATTACAATAATTTACATATATGTTCCAATAAGTTTATTTAAAACCAGTCAGCACTCAGACATGTGGCTTAATATAAAATGAACATTTTTGAATTGACATTTAATACTTAAAAAATGATTAAAATTTACTGTTATACTTGATGAGCATTGACCTATATATGCACACATACATGTGTGTGCATGTAATTTCTGAACATATTTAAATTTCCCTACAATAATACATGATTAAAGTTTTTAACTTATATTTTTTTAAATATAAATATTTTATGGTAGGTTTTTTTAATTTGTTACAATAGTAATATGATTGAAATGTATATTCTTCATATAAATGCACACATATAATGTGTATAAATAAAATTATAGATGATATAAATTAATTATAAACATAATGGTTTACAGTTTTTTTTTCCTTTTTTAAAAAAATCAGTTAATCCTTTTTTTTCTTTTAAAAATATAAAGTCAATGAATTAAATCTTTACTCCTAGATTTTTAATCCAGCAAATTTGTTTGCTGGTATTTTTAAAATGTAATGTTTTTCAGGGAATTACTAAAAAAAAATTCTTCAATAATATATATAAAATTGTCTATCAACTGATCCTTTCTTTTAGACATTTAATTTAAGCAAATTATTGATTTGTTTTCCTTTAAGAAATGTCATATTATATACTACTTGCTTTATTGATTATTAACTTATTAAGTTATAATTTTAAAAGTCATTTTAAGGATTTTAAACTAACTTACCAGCTATATATATATATATATCTGTGCTCTCTGCACATAAATACATCAGCATACATATAATTACTTCTTCAGTAACTGATGGGGTTCTCTTGGTAAGCTTAGTTTTGGGTCCAGAAATTGGTTATTCTGCAGTTGGTTCCACTTAGACTAGAATTTGGTAAGCTTCAGTCCAGCAAGTTATTTTCTCAGAACATATTTGTAGCTATGAATATCAACACAAAGAAGTAGGTCCTTTTTGCTCTATGTGAATTCAAACTCCACTATTGAACTTTAGAGCAGGTACTTCTTTGATTTTTACATTTTCATGTCAATTCTCTGTATAATTCAACTAGCCATCTCTGCAGCTAGTTTTACTGTTGCCATTCTCTGCCATAATTATCAACAAACTGCAGCTACCTTTTACAAAAATATTAACCAAACTATATTGACCAACTCTCTTTTCAAACACTACTATCCAGACTTCTTTTCAAAAACTACTATCCAGACTGAACTAATCTTTTTATTGAGGTGACAACAAAACTAATTTTAAATATATGTTTTTTCTTATCTCTCTTGATTGGAAAAAATTTTAATCCCTTCAAAAGCATTTTTAATTAAAAAGCTACATTTGGAAATCTTATCAAAGATTTTTAAAAATAGATAACAGAAATGTAAACGAGCATTAATAAAAAGATTTTCAAAAATAAATCATGCTTGTATTTTTTGAATTCAAAATCAAAATAATAATAATACAATATTAATATTTATTCAGACCACTTTTAAATGATTTAATTTATAATAAAATTCTGTTTTTAATCCAGAGTTACTTAACTCTTTGCAGTCATTATTATTCCAAGTGAAATGTAGAAAATATCTACAAAAAATTTGTCTGTGTTTATCTCTACTTTTTCTTTTATATATGTGTTCACCCCCAACTATGTTGTTGTGTGCCATGTAACCCAACTTGTTATAATACATAGATTCTAACCATGTTGTACCCTCACTACTGGGAAAATATAATAATAAAATAGGACTAGCTCAGGTAAATGGTTATTCTCAGCTAATATATATATAATTAATAATACAGATATCCTTTGATACTGTCTACTATTAAATTAGCTCTAACTAATAAATAATAAATGGTTCAGTTTTATAAAAGTAAATAAATAAAATATTAATAAAATCACGAGACAATAAGTGAAGTACAAGTAGTAAAGAATAACATTGAGCCAATATCCCACAGGATACAACATCAATGGCATAACAATACTGTCCCCCCTATTATTTCAAATAATAATAAATTCATAGCATTCTTACGACTTTAAAATAATAATCAATTTAATATAATGCTAATAAATAAATCCTAATCTCTTTATTAAAATAATATGATTATAATAATTTCAGGTTTTTAAAATTAATTCTAATCAACTTATAAACTTCTGTAGTCAAGTCTGATAAGGGATTTTGTATCACCCTCAACTACATCTAACAAATAATAATAATAAATAATAATAATAATAATAATCTTCAATGTATAATTATCAATCTTATCTATTTTTCCATGTTATAGTAATTATCAATAATAGCAACAATAAATAATATAATATAATCTTTTAGCTTTCATGTGGCATCTTAAATAGAATATTTGGTATAATCTGATAATCTGAGAATATGTGGCAATGAATAATATTATAATTCTATACAATAAATTATCTAATTAATTTATGACCATAATGATAATAATGACATAAAATAAAAACTTCTCATATAAATTATATTAAGACACACTATAATTTCCTAAGTAAATAATTATATTCGCACTGTACAAATATTATGTTTGGTTTATATATCTAGAGATTATGTGTTTGTAGTGTGAAGAATCAATGCAATACACAACTTTATAAAATAAGTTTAACAAAATTTTATTATAAAACTTTTTAACAAAAATAAACTATATACACTATTTACAATTACAACTTAGGTAAATTACATACTTCTTTATTTCAAAATAAAATAAAATAATACAATCTACAAGTGCATAAGCCTTTACTCCAACTTATAGCTTTTCATATTTCTTTACAATAATCATAATAATATTACTAATAATAATTATGTATACAGTTATAGCTTAAAATATAATATCTACCAATTGACCTGTATTGTAATGTTTTCCATAGTCATACACAAAATATGTAAATAAACTACTGAAGTAGCACTTATTTTCAATACATGTTCATAGATTTTGTACCCAATTAATTAAACAACTTTTATTATGATAGCGCTGACATTATCCAAAAAAAAAATTTATTTTAGTTCATTAAACAATAAATGGACTTAATAAAATAATATGATTAACCTACTTTTTACTTTTTATACACCTTGCTTAGCATTACTTTAATAAAAAATTCCTATGTGCGTGTTGATGTGAATTCTAAACATAAAATAATATTTACAAAATATAAGTACTTGTTCTATTTTATGTTGTTTTTCTGGATGTTTTATTCTTTAAAAATATGCATTAACATGTATAATCAAGATATTCAAAAATTATTCAAAAATCCCGTGAATAACTTTAATATCATTTTTTTTTTTTTTTAAAATAGTTTTAATAAAATACAGAAATATTTATGATTCTTTATTCTTATGGTTTGAGTTTATTTTTAATCTCATTTGTATTTGATGTCAACATAAATCAAAGCAAGAAAACCTATCTTATCCTCTTTCAAAAATAACAATCCTACAATTCCCAAAATTATTTATTATTCT
Source organism: Epiperipatus broadwayi (assembly GCA_028023455.1). NCBI lineage: Eukaryota > Metazoa > Onychophora > Udeonychophora > Euonychophora > Peripatidae > Epiperipatus > Epiperipatus broadwayi. The sequence goes on from JAQFVV010000044.1 coordinate 5,549,676, forward strand.
CCTTCATAAATACAGTTCTGTATGATGCAATAACTTTTAAAATTATGATAGCAATTTGATGCTTAGGTATGAAGAACTAACTAGAGTATTGACTCAATAGTATAAACATATAAGATAATCAACATGGCAACAGTGCATGTGAAGAAAAGAGGCATGACTTCTCTATCTAATAACCTCCACTATAAAATAATGTCCAGGCTATTTATTCAGCTCCTACAAACATTAAAATACTCAATACTAAGGAAAACATTGTCCATGAAAAAATATACAAGTCACAGGACTATGTTATCTGTACCTGCATAAACTGCTAAGATAATAAAATTATTTTCTATTCCCCATAAATCCTACATATAAACCTCCCTTTGGTTTCTTTTCATAATCTCAAGGTCACTACCACTTTAAAATTTCATAATAGATTTATCAATCTACATCACAAAAATTATCAAAACATTATACTAAAACAATAAATAAGATTCACATATGATTTCAACAATCTACAACTAATCAACGAGAAACAGTTATTTCACTTTCAAAATTCATCAATAGAAATACAAATGATTTTGTATTAATGTATAAAATCAATACTTTTTAAAACATTTAAAAATAATAGGGTTCCTTTACTAAAGAATCATATAAATTATATTCATCGTTAAATCATATTACATCAGTAATATAAAAGAAAAGTATGTATATCTTTATTTTTTAAAAAAATCTAGCTCATATTTTTAGAATAACAATAATAATAATTTCTATGTGTTTTTAAAGTAAGCACACATACTCATATGTCATATGATGATACTATAAAATATTTCAAACAATCTAAAAAAAAAGAAATATAAATACATCGTGTAAAAATTAATATTTTATAAATTTTACCCACAGTGACAAATCACTAGTTGGTCATTTTTAGATGTTTTCTGGTTCACATTTCATAAAATATGTTAAATAATATTAGCATTATTTATTCAGCAAGAACTATCATACTCAAAAAGATATTTATAAAACGAATTAAATATTTTTTACGATAATTATTATACTATGTTAGTAGATATTTTATATGTAATTTTCCTGCATACAATAATAATAAAAAAATTAATAATATTATTAGTACATAAAAATAATTAAAACCATATTTACATAAAACCTCCAATCTATTATAAAGTAAATTTTAAAAAAGTTATTTTCTTCTAATATTTTCATTATCAGTCCTTATAGACGCTTACTCCCCCAATGTACATTGATATGACAACCACTGTCTAATACTTGAGAACAAAACTTTTCTCCCCCGATGCATCATATTCACAAATAAAAAAATTTGATGAAAATGAAAAAATGAAGGGAAGTCAACTTTTTAAATCTGAAGTTACTTATGGAAGTAATCATTAATCCTTGGCTAAAAGTTCCCAAAAATTATAGTCCCTTGTCTATGTCTTTCAGGATCATGATTATTAAAGGTGATATTGTTTTAGAAAATTAAAAATAATCCTCCGATGTTTTTCCATTCTATAGGATCCTGTATTGGGCTTTTAATGCATCTGTCATGGCTATATGGATTCAGGCATATTCATATCAAAATTATGCACTTTTGTTCCATTAAAATTAGCATTTAATAATTTAATAAAGTTAGCATAAAGTATTTTGCAGGATAATTTTTAATTTTCCAGGTATTTCTTTTCCAAAGAATAATTTTCTAAAAATTGTCTTTTAACATTATGAAATAAATGTGGTCTTTTTTTAATAGTGACAACTTATCATATAAAAATGTATTTGCAGTATTAACTGTCTTTATCTCTCCATCATTTTAAATAAAAGTTCAGAATAAACTTTTAAAAATAATATTTCCTTTAAAATATTTATTGCAACTCTTTTAAAACTATATATTTTTCAAAATATTGAGAATTAAAGTCTTTACATATAGCTTTGCTTTTTCAAATACAGCTATCTTTTCTTTTGACAAAATGCATTTAAATTAAATTTCTGATGAAATTTTCTATCCAATTTTTTCAACAATGTCCAAGATATTAATATAACTAATGGTATATTTTTTCCCATTAATATTTCTGGAATTATATTTTTATTTAGTATCTGTATCTCCATCCTTACTTTCCTCAAATATACAATTATTACTGGTATGAATTCCATAGTTACTGCAAAGCTAGATTAAGTTTCAATAGACTATTTGGCAGGGAATCTGTTGCTTTAACAATGCATGATTTTAACTTAATAAAAGTTATAATTTTTTACTACTCTCTTTTAAAATAATTCCAAGTAATAAATTATACAATACATTGATATTTTAAAAATAATAAATTATTTTGATAGTTATTTAAAAGCACAGAATTGACTGATTAAAGCACAATTGACTTATTAAAGCACCTAATTGAATTGATTAAAGCACACAGAAACAAGTGAACATCTGCTTTTATAGTAAATTGAACTGATCATTTAATTGGCCATTAGATCTTTAACTGGTGATCTAATTTATATATAGCCAAATTGCACAATTAAAATTAAAAATAAAATTTATGACTCATCAAATATTATATTAGATATTGTACCAGTCAAAAAGATGCACCACCTAAACTGCAAGTCGGATTCAAACTCAGCTGAACCAAACTGAATTCAAACCCAACTCAACATCTCAGATTAGTAGAAATCTAAATTGATGGCACAGTGCTATATGCCAAGAAACTAGCTCAACAGTTGGTGAGGATCAGAGACCCCTGAACTGACATTAATATCTGATAATAAATAACTAAAATAATTTTAAATCGAATCATATGTATATGTTCGGGTTGCCAACACAGACAGTGAGTATTAACATTAAAATAATTATAAAAGAATTAAGCACTAAGAAACCAAGTGTGTTCAGAAAATATTTAATAATAATAATTTGTTTTGTTTGAATTTTAAATAATGATTATATTAATTACCTCTAGCCATTAACAGAATTTAATAATAAAAGTGGCGGTCCTTGTTATATGCCAATGAATATTACACAATATTTGAAAGTCTATGTCTATGCCCCCAATGGGGAATAAAAGACAGATAAAGGTATTCATTAGTAAAGGAATTTATTACTCTAATTTTATTACGACAGAATGTGAGATTTATTTTCACATTCGCAAATTCACTCATGAAGAGCAAGATACATATTTTAGGGCATAACTTTAATCTTTATTGGAAAACTTATTTTGAGTTATAATGGACAATTTGTTCGACTTTAATTGAAATCACTTCATCACGAATTACGAGCATCAGAGCAGGCTTTACTGGAACAGAGAGGTAATGGTGCTGACGAATTATGAGCTAGAAAGTGAAATTGAAAGACGATAGCTAGTCGATGATCTAAGTCCTATGGCGGCTTGCATATGACAAGTCTTATGCCCTTTGACTAATATGAACTGGAGAGGAAGTGCTTTCTTCCTCGATAATTTAAAATAGCAGAAATATTATCACTGACCAGCCTAATGGAGTGGAAGATTGCCCTACATCAGCAACATTGAAGATGATGACTTACTAGTCACCGTTTGAGAACTAAAATCCAATTATAGAATGCTCTATGTGATGACTTGATCAAATAAATCAAAGTCAAATGAGCTATAAGTAAAACTATTTTAAAGTATTTGTAAATCATATTCATTATGCCCCAATCATCATGCCCTTCCTGAATCTTAAATAAAAAGTTGAATTAGAATAGATTTGATCCTTTATCAGCCCTTTTGCAATAAAAACATTTTAAGATTAGATATGAATAAATACATATTGGTGAGTACAAAAATAGCTGGGGCATAGATTAAAAATGAAGCTAATAATTTATTATTAGCCAATTATAAAAATAACACACACATTTAATAATCTCTTTCGACTCGATAATTGATAGAACGGTAAATCTAGTTCTAATGGGCAAGAATTACTATTAAAATTAATTTATTATTATTTGCACAAGGCAACAGAAACAAAGGAGATCATCGAGTCGAAAGATTATTGGCATATAATTAAAAATAAATGACTAATAAATCACACGATAAATATATATATAATATAGTAAATGAACTGCCAAGTAAGAAAAGAGAAAGTTTAAAGACTAGAGGTTGAGAGAACTACGATATAAATTTACAGTAGCATGAATAAAAGATTTTATAAAGATTGTTACATTAAAGAATAAAAGAGCTCTAAAAGGGAGTGTAAAGTAAAGTTCCAAACTGGCCAGAAAGGTTAAGGTTCATTATAAAACATATTACCCATTTCTTCCGGGGCTGGTTCTTAGGTTACACGTCCGAGTTGGTAAAAAAATGTAGGCACTCATTTAATTGATTACTTGAACAGTATTTTAGTGGCTTTTCATAATTTTAGCAGCATGATTGGTCTGGAAAAGATTCAGCAGCTCCATTGAAGATTTTCAGGGGACTTCAGGAACCAATAGCCAGATTCCTGATGTTTTAGCCCTTCACCATGATCGAAACACTTTAATTTTATAATTTAAAAATGCACAGAGTTGACTGCACTTCTCTACAACAAAGATGGCTTTTTTTTCTTCTCCAAACTTTTCAGAGCTATATATCTGTCCTCTGATGCCTTCAGGCTAGCACTTCTTTCATTATCGATGTTTTTAGATTTACTGGTTGTTTTTAGATACATTCCTTCGATAAGGCTTTCAAACTCATTAACTTGAATTCATTTTTTAATTAGAAAATGAATTCTTAAAATCAGAAATGATTTTAATTAGGGAATCCTTATCTTTTTTTCTAATTAATAAACTTTAACTGTTGTTTTTGGAAAGGGAACATCTGAAAGCTTATCGAAAGAATGTAGCTTTTAATCAATAAAATTTTAACAAATTATTTAAAAGTAAAAAAAAAACATTCCCGACGCAATGAAACTTTCAAACAATTATATATATTTAAAATTTACAAATATATACGCACAATCCACGCAGTTATAATATATAAATTCATGAATAATTCTATCATGAATTTATTAATAGCATTGATTAATTGTAAACTGAAACTAATTAATTTTAGTATGCATTTATAAAATAAGTTTCCTTTATGGAAATTAGCGTGGATTGAACGTATAAAGCCCCATTGCATCGGAAATTTAAGGTTAGTATTATGTGTTTGAAGTGGGCTTATGGCTAGATGTCATGAAGCTAGGATCGAACTCAGATCCGACTGCTTCAATATTATATTATTTAATTCTAAATAAATACTTTAAAACAAAATTTTAAAAATAATATTTTATTAATTTATCCAACATTTAGTTTTAATGTATCTATTTTTCACAATCTAATTTTTATTAACTACATTCGTTTTAAAAACCTAATTAAATATTTTATAACAGCTAATTTTTTTTTATCTTGTCTTGTGGCCAACAAGTGTTTTCAATTTTATAATACAATTCTACAGCAATTTTGAAACTTTATTAGAAAAACTTGCAAGCACATAAGTATGAATATTTACATGTCACGTGACTTAAAAACTCAAACAATCTGTATCAGTTTTTTAAAATTACTGTTTACTAACAAAAATAAATATTTAATTACAAAAAATATTACATTAAAGAATAATAATATAATAATATAATTTAGAATAATAATTTTGATACTATTAAATTAAATACATTTCTCCACCACAAAATATTATATTTTTAATAAATAATTTATAATACAAATATTAAGTATAATTTTTATTTTACAATACACTAATTTATTTAATTTTAAGTCATTATTTTAAATTTAGCTTTTAACACTTATTTAAGAAGACTTTTAATATACTATTTTACTATTGCAAGTTTTCCCAACCATACAAAATTACACTATTTAGCTTTACTTGACTATTTTTAATATATTAGTATAGTTTTTCTGTATTTAATAATCTTTTTTTTTACTTTAACAAAGCATTTTTAAAACATTGCCAACATTACACAGTAATCATACCAATCAAAATATATCCTTAATTTAATTTTTTTTTTTAAATTGACTTAGTAAATTCATTTGGACTTAATCAAAAGGGTACAATATATATATATAAAACTGGTTGAAATTGTTTATAAAAACTAAGATATCTAGAATTCCATACAGATATTCAGAGAATATAATTTAATTATTTAATATATTCTTACTGCTGGTAAAGTAAATATATTGCATTATTTAAATAAAGATTTAAATAGTATCTTTTTGTCAAAAACTCCACAATTTACTGAAAATAATTTTTTAATTATCACAATTTTTATAAAAATTAAGCTGAAATAGTTGATTCAAAACTTAGTCCTCTTTAGCAAATATGATCACAAGTTGGATGTTCAGAGAAGAGAATAACTAGTCACCCAATATGTATGCAATGATGTCATAAAATAGTATTTACTCCTACAATAAAATTCAAGATAATTTTATGGCCACAACTTAGCTACTCATTTAAATGACTTTTTTGATTACCATATATTTTTAAGTAATCTAAATTTAACAGAAAATAGGAATGATTTCATTTCTATTTAGAACACATGAGCATTATATATATATATTATTCTTTAAAATGAAATATATTCAATTTATAGACAACTAAATACTTAAAATATATAAATAATAAATTTATTAATATCTAATCGATTTTCGTTCAAAAAATGAACCTTATCAAGATATTACAACAATTGAAAAATTTCACGTGATTTACATATCATATACAGGTCAAACTTAACAATAAAGATGTTTTTAAATTTTCCAATTTTTATTTAATGATTAGATATTAATAAATTTATTATTTATATATTTTAAGTATTTAGTTGTCTATAAATTGAATATATTTCATTTTAAAGAATAGTATATTAGAAAGACAACATAATGGTTTTGTAATGCCATCATTGTGAAATATATATATAAATTAAAATTAAGATTTTCACAGGCAAAATATAATAAAGATATATTATCTAGGTGCATCCATGTGTAATTAACATTACTGTTAATGTAAAAATTATATTACAACTGCCATCATTTGGTTAAGGAATGCTATTTTAAAATTCATGGTAAATATGCTAAAAAACAACAATATGTGAAAAAGGATTAAAAATTCATTCACATGAGGTAGAGAAAGGGATGACAATAGATGATTAATCTCACCCTCTCAGCTTTTTCAAAAGTCCCTATTTTTGTTTTATTAGATGAACTTTTATATATTTTTATATATTGCTGCTTGTGTTGCCTCTGCAATGATTTTTAAAATAAAATTCCTTCCACAGATTGTCAGATGCAGTTCAGTCACAAATAAACCGATATACTCTAACTACTGCATTGCACCCAGAGTACTATTTCAGGTCCTTATACAAAATTAATAATTATTTATTAAATTTAACTTATTTTTTATTTTAAGTAAAAATCTTTGTTAACAAAAAGCAAAAATTATTTACATTTTTACAACAATTATTTACTACATTGTACAGGCTTAAAACTGCATTTATATATGTAATATATGCGGGATTCGAACTCAAACTTTCATACGACCCACACTACTCTCAGTTCCATCTCATATTGCTGACCCACCTGATCACACACATGGTGAAAAGATAAATAATCACCAATATACGTATTTCATGCTAAACCAGCAATCATCAGTTGGTCTAGATTACTATCCTCACACATATTGGTGATTATTTATCTTTTCAACATGTGTGTGATCAGGTGGGTCAGCAATATGAGATGGCACTGAGAGTAGTGTGGGTCGTGTGAAAAAGTCTGAGTTCGAATCCAACAATTATTTACGTGTAAATTTTAAATTATAGATCTTCATATTCATTTATAACTTTTTAACATTTTTTTTATTATTTTATTGTATAAAAGATAAATAATAAGACTACTATTCAATTACTTAGAGATGTTTTTAAAATTGATGAAATCTCACTAATGCTTTAGTAATAATCTTTTTTAGATTTTATATTACTTTTGTTATCACAATTCTAAAATTAGTAAATAAATATACCGCAAAAAAAAAAAAAAAAGATATTTGAAAATACGGCTGACTAATCAAATAGCTCATTTTGTAAAATTCAATTTTATTTTCTTCAAAATATTTGGCAGTTAGATATTTTACCTCTTATGATTACACTTCTAATGGGTTTTTTTTCTCTTAATCAAACCATTTTTTGTTCACCCTTTGACATGTAAAGATTTATACTTACCTCATATGTCACAAACTCAGCATTCTTGATACCATAACTAATAAAAGCTGTATCTGATTTAAAACATTAAAGCTGATAATATACAGTATAGATTTAATAATATAATAGTTCCAATTTCTTTAAACACATATATTTGAATAAACAATATATATATGTGTGTGTGTAGAAAAGTGATCAAACATTAAATGGCCCACTGCCAAATAGATATCTCTCAAAAAATATCAATTAAGAAAAAAATATTTATTATTTATTAAGATTATTAAATGCTTAATAATGAGGATTTTAGATATTTTCTATTCTTTATTTCTCTAAGTAAGATCGGTAATTTTTACATTTATCCAAAATTAGGTAGATGTCCGTTTACAGACTAATAATTAGATGGCATTCTGAGATGGATATATGCAGAGTAACTGGGGGAAAATGTTTCATAATCTGAAACAATTTCCATAATTCCAAGATCAACTCATGAACACAGCAAGTAGATGTACTAGCTAGCAAAAGACTTCACACCCACATATATATATATATTTTAAATTCATTTGTATATAAAGAAATCAGATTGTAGTAGAGGTCTTTCAAGAATAGTTTAAATGCCCTAACTTCTCGAAAAAATCAAAGGTACTTACATATTAGTCTGACGGTAATGTAAAATGTGTAAAAAATAAAACCAAATCGAACAAACACAATACAATCTTTTAAAAACGAAAACAAATTTTAGAATGAATATTAGTAATTTAATACACTGTACAGGCTTACACATACCTGCACATATATACTGTAATATATAAGAGATTTGAACGTCACACGACCCTAAACCCTCCATGCCATCTCATATTGCTGACATTCCTGATCACACACATGTCGAAAAGACAAATAATCACTAATATACGTATTTCATGCTAAAAACAGCGATGATCAGTTGGCCCAGATTACTATCTCCACACATATACAATCAGTGCTCAGCTTTATATTAAGATAACCAATCTTCATACTGACCACTGATTGTATATGTGTGGATATAGTAATCTGGGCCAACTGATGATTGCTGGTTTAGCATTAAATATGTCTATTGGTGATTATTTGTCTTTTCAACATGTGTGTGATCAGGTGGGTCAGCAATATGAGATGGCATGGAGGGTTGAGGATCGTGTAAAAATCTGAGTTCGAATCCCTTATATATTACAGTATATATGTGCAGGTGTGTGTAAGCCTGTACATTGTATTAAATTACATATTGAAGTATAGTGTGTTAAAGGTCTGCCCATCCTCACATATGTATGTAAATAGATTATTCTCTGGTACATGAGGGGTCAAAATGACTAATGTCAACATGGATAGGATGACAACCTTGGCACTAACATGGACTTTGAACGTTCCATCATCAGATTTCCAATAAAATGGATGGCTGGAGAGTTATGGGTTGGAGTAATTTGAAGCCTGTCCATTAAAGTATGAAGATTAGTTATCTTAATATAAAGCTGAGCATTGATTGTATATTGTGTGGATATAGTACTCTGGATCAACTGATGATTGCTGGTTTCACATGAAATTTGTAAATTGGTGATTATTTGTCTTTTCAACATGTCTGTGATCAGGTGGGTCAGCAATATGAGATGGCATGGAGGATTGAGGGTCATGTAAAAGTCTGAGTTCGAATCCCTTATATATTAGTGATTATTAGATAATATCCAAATCGGAGAAAATTGTTAGTCAAAATATTGGTGTATTATCTAATTTCACTTTAAAAATTAATTGTTTTTGTTTTTAGAAAATTTTAAATGTGTTTAATTCGGTCTTTGTTTACATATTTGTTTGTACTGGCATTATAATATAGGTGCATAATTTTCTCCATGTACAAATGTTATTTTCTCTTACTATCTATCACCAGACTAATACATAATGTTGATATCTTTTAATCACAAAAATCTTCATTTAAATCCATATAAATATTAGGTCCTGATTTAGTTAGTGCTTATGGCCATTTTGAAATCTAAAAATCACTGTTGACACATTTAATTGATAAATGCATAAATATTGAATAAAAGTACTTTAAATTCATATTTTAGAAATTATAAGCTAGTAAAAATAACATGCTTTATTTTATTAGGAATTCTATTTTTTTTAATTTACCTTCTTAAAATATTTGAAATATGATGGAAGATGGTTTGGCCAATCCGAAGGATCATCCAAAAGATGCAGAAGTCTGATCAAACCAAGCTTATAATTTCCATATACTAAAATATTATACTATATGCCCATATGAAATAAAGCATATTATTTTTACTAGCTTCTAATTTCTAAAATATGAATTTAAAGTACTTTTATTCAATATTTATGTCATTTATCGGTTGGATGTGTCAGCAGTGGTTTTGGCTGGTCCTAAGATTTTAAAATGGTCATGAGCGGAAACTAAATCAGTATCAAATATTATTTTATTAATTATCTTAAAACAATTTAAATCAACAATAATTTGAATTCAATGTATAAATATAGTTACAATAAATATATTCAAGCAAAGCTATGAATATGCTTATTATGATTATTACGATTAAATAAAAAACTAATTTCAGTGATATTTAAACGTATATAAAATTGTACACCTATATTGTAATCTTAACAAAGTAAATTATAAAAGGACGATGAGAAAATTTTAAACATGGATCCAAGGATTGTTCCATTTCTTGTTTTATTAAAATTTATACAAATTAAAGTAAAATATCATTACAAGATTTCAAAAATGTATTTATAAATTAATTTGAGGTTTTTTGGGGGGAAATTATATATATATTCATGTAATATTAGAAGATGGTTTGCGTTCGAACTTGGGCCAATTATAGTAAAAATATTTTTAATAGACTTGGAATTTTTTTCACATAGTCAACACAGATAATCATTCAATGCTGGAATGTATATAATATGAGTATCTAGATAATGTTAACTAATATCAGGCCAGTTCTCCATGATGTAGAAATTGACAGCAGTGGTTAGTACAATCTTTTCCATTATCGTTTTTCTCTGAAAATCTGCTTATTAAGCAAACCATTTTTTAATCTATTGTAATGCCTAAAATAAATATTTTTATGCCTAAAATAAATATTTTTATTAACTTTTAAGTTTTATAAATTGTAATAAACCCACAGAATTCTATATAGTTATTATTTTGCTTGACACCAAGGTCTTAAAAAATAATAGTATTATTTGGAAAAAATAATTCTTTTGATATCACTAAATAGAAAGTCTTTATATAATAACTTTTAATATATTCATATTGAGACTTATTATGACAATATTTCTGCATAAGTCAGTATAATAGAATCTATTATTATTAAAATAAAATAGTTATAATGCGCTATAATATAATTAACAAGCTTTTTTGAATCACAAAATACAATGTATGAATAGTTCTTTCTGGAAAATCTTATTATATTCTATTGGCAGAATATTTCATAGAACCATATTTTATATTTTTATACAAGGCATCACATCATTTCTCTGCATACTTTCACTATTTATAGCTCCTACTCCAATAGAACATCACATGATCACAATTTCCTATGCTTGCTTGTAACTGTTATTAAAACAGGCAAAACTCTCTATACATATTGCCACTCAATGCAAGCCAGAGTAATCAATGGATTCCAGAAAGCTTGTGCATAAAATCTCTGTCTAGTACCTACTCTTTCAATATCCCCAAACTAGTTTCTGCCTTGTGGCCTTCATCAGTGAGGAGCCTTGGCTTGTGCATAAAATCCCCATCTTGTGCCTAATCCAATATCCTCAGACTAGTTTCTAGCTTGTGGCCTCATCAGTACAGTGCTCTCAGATCCAAGGCTCCTCACTGATGAAGGCCACAAGCCAGAAACTAGTCTGGGGATGAGTAGGCATTAAATGGGGATTTTATGCGCAAGCCTTCTGGCATCGATTGTTTACTCTGGCTTGCACTGAGTGGCAGTACATATAGAGAGTTTTGCCTGTTTACTCCAATAGAAGTAGTAATTCATTTATTATTTTTACTTCAGAGTTATATATTGCAAATTTAAAAATTAATAGATACAAATAGATAGTGGTTTCTTCTGGGCTATTAACCATCTTCATATTACCTATTAAATTAATTTGTGTTTACAAATGTTGCAATTTATTTATTACATTTCATTAAAAAGACTGAGAAACTAGCAAGTGGATATGGATTTATTGTCATTAGTATTAATTGATTATGCAAGCTTACAATAGCTGTCTCTAAGAGTAGAATAATTACTGCAGCTATTTCAATTTTTTGTATATTAACAAAAAACAATCCAATATGATTATAATCTATTACCTTGTTTGGGAATGTTAGTAATATTTTTAACAAAATCATTTTACATCGAGAAAATCTTGTAATGTGCAGAATTATAATTTTCTATTTACACCACAAATTTGAAATAATATCGGTGTAACAATTCTTTTATAGGTTAAGTCTTCATAATATTAAAAAGTGCAATAGTAAATATTTCTATAGAGAAAATTCATTTAGTTAACTAAAAAATAATTAAAAACTTAATGTAGTAACCATTTTACAAATGTTGCAAAATATTTTGTGCATTTTGATCCAGAATTTGATCTAAACTATGAGAATTTACAACTATATTATATGTATTCATAAGATTAGGAGAATTTTTAAAAAATCAGTTCACATTAGTATTTGTTTGTTTGTTCCATACCACAACAAACAAATTATGTGGCAATCCATTATAAATGATTAATTGATTGAGAATTCATGTGGTAATCAACACTGCAATGTCGTATTGACTGGAAATTATGTCATTCTATTCCTGCACTAAATCACCCTAGGCCAGTGGTCTTCAACCTTTTCACACCTGCGGACCGGTAAAAATAAGGATAAGGTTTTGTGGCCCGGCAAAAATAAGAATAAGGTTTTGCGGACTGGCAGAAGTCTATAGATAAATTTTCTTAAAGATGTAAACTGCTTAGCTTTAGATGAGCATAATTGTTATAACTGATCAAAACAACAACGTTCAATATACAAGATGAAATTATATATATATGGAGTTTGTATAATAAAAAACTTTTTTTTTAATTTTGAATTTTTTTAGAAAAGTAATAAAAAATTTAATTCTACCCCCCCCCCCATAAACATCTGTGATAACTAAAAAAAAAAACAAATTAATTTATGTATGATTGATTAGATTTTGTTTTCATTCTGTTTCTTTTTTTTTAATTGGGTAAAAATTAGATGAAAAAATAAATAAAAATTGTTTATATTAATTAAAAGTTTAAACTCTTATTATTTTGTTATTACAAACTTTCCTACGGCCCAGCACCGGTCTGCGGACCAAGGGTTGAAGATCACTGCCCCAGGCTTTCCAAATGAATATTTAGAAATATAAATAATAAAGACAAATAATTTCATACAATCTATATGCTTAATAAATAAATTTGAACATTACATAATTTCTATTAATTCATAATATTAACATGTAGTAAACTGAAAAATTTTGCGAATGTTAATGTATGTAAGAAAGTAATAGATATAAAAAGAAACAGAGTAACATCTTTGTTCTCTCAAACCAAGAGGCTTCAGATTGGCATATATAAAGCAGAATTTAGGTTAAAGATAATATGGCTGCTTTTATCTTTCTAAAGTCTCTTTCTATTGTTTGGATTTGAGAGCTTCCTTTGTACTCAATACACCCACAATTTTCTGTTAAATAATTTAATAAAATACATTTAAGAGAGTACCACAAAATATACTAAACCAACCAGGATTATAAATATTATATTAATTTTGAAACAACTGTGAAGAACAATCTTGATTTGCATTAATTTATAAAAGAATAATATCGAAATTAAAAACAAAATACTAGAAAATTAAGAACAAGAATGCAAAGATACCCAGTTAACAGACTACAAACGTATTTTAGGCTACTTCTATACATAGATAATATTTATGGGGTTTTATAAGTATTATTTGTAAATATTTATAGTTCCCTCCACACATACAAAAACTTTAATGTTTGGATTTTTATATATAATATTTTTTAGAAGGATGTGAATTGTTTCATCATTTATATATACTGAAATAAATAAATAATTACTTATATAATTATGCAGTATAGAATTCGTTTAATGAGAGTGTTATCGATAAGAACACTCTATTATTGGCCATACTTATAAAAACAACTCTAATTGACTCTCTTATAATGACTATATTATTAGTAACTTCATTAAAGATAATATATCACATTCTGTTCATAAGTTATATAAAAATTCCAAGATTCTATTTCAAGAACCACAGAATAATTTTAAAAAATTGATGGAAAAAAACCTGCAAAAGAGATACCATCATTTACATATTTAGCGATATTCAATCTTTTTTGATAGGACTGATTAAGGATAAATTGCAGCCCAGGTACCAATTTACTGCTGCTATATTTAACCAGTTAAGATAAAACTTTGTTTTCCTGGTGATATATCTACTGCATGCAAATGATTCAGATATAATCTATTATTCTGACAAATTTATTGTTTGGTGTGAAACACATTCTTTCATCATCATTTTATATGCTTTATAATTTTTTGAATATTCATAACCCACTTGTAATTGTTAAAAATATATTTTCATAACTTTTAGCATTTGAAGTGGCTGTTATAAAGATAACTTGGATGTTACTCTAAAATAATGAAGCATTAATTCCTTTCATTGGTATATTAATGCTGATAAAATATAATGAATAGCTATAATTTTATAAAATATTTAAAACATTGTTTAAAAAAGAGCTTGCCCCAGAAATTTTATCTTGAAATACATATAAGTAGACTTAAAATAAGCTGTTATTAATGTTTTTGAGTTACATTTACTGCAAGTGCTTCTATATTTAGTTATATACATAATAGTTTTATTTATTTTCCTGCTCTATAATATTTTACTTCTATTATTTTTATGGTTTTTGTTCAAATACAATACTCTATGCATTTTATTAAATAAAATTTAGAAAGAACTATTGAAATTGAAGTTGATCTGAGCTATTTTTAAACTTATAATGTAATAATAATAAAAGTTTTCAAAAATAATTTACATTATATCACATTGCAATCTGTTATAACACATAGCATGCCCTTATCATGAGGACTGTAGCAATGTTTTAATTCTTGGAAAGTTTTGCTTCTATTTTAGATATAATGTTGCACAAAATAAATTCCAATCAAAAAATTCTTACAAATAATAGAGACTTAAATTTTTTAAAGATATAAAATTTTGAATCTTGGTTTCAAGTATCTTTTAGTATATATTCATATTTTGGAAAAATTAAAATCATGATTATTACAAAAACACATAAAAGATGTATAAACATATAATCACTATACTTAATATTAACCTCAATTTTTAGGCTATATTACTTTAATAATAAAATAAAAAAATTTAATGTGAATCATTTATTGTTTGGAAGTTTGTAAAAAAACTTAAGCACTGGAAGTGGTAAAATCAGTCCCAGTTTGTCATACCATGGTACAAAATTATGTGAAACATAGTCAATCTTATATATTGTAGTAGTTAGCCCCTGCTGTGAATTAAAAAAATATTTACTGCAATCCTTAAAAAAAAAAAATATTTTAATCATATAGAGTTGCAGTGAATATCTGATTTTAAAGTAAAATGAACTGTTGTGTCTATTTGTTTCAAGCATAAAGTTGTTTTTCATTTTAAACTTTATCTTTTCTTGAAAGTTGTTGAGATTAAAATCTTTTATTCACATTTAAGTGAATAAGTTATTTTTTTAAAAAGTGATTTCAATATTATAGGCAATCATTTTAGTTTTAGTATTTATCAAAGAATATATGTTTGTTGATGCATATTTAAACAACCCACAGGAAATATAACATTTTAAATTTAATAAAATTATATAAAAAGTTTAATTATTTAAATTAAAGTTTTATTTTTTGTTAATATTAAAGTTAATTTTAGAAATAGTTGAATGCAAGGCATTATAAAATAAATGATTAAGGTAAGTGTATGTGGGTATACAAAGTGAACCATGGAAAACTTTTAACATCATATGGTTTTTAGCAGAAAAGCATAGTAATTTTTGACATCATTAATTTTGCAGTAAGGGAGTTGTTTACCCTTAATGAAAAAAAAATTGGGACTTGATAAGACACTGTCGATCCAATCAAATAATTTCCCTTTAATACAGTTTTTTAAAAATGGTAATATTATTAAAGTTATTAGCCATAGTAGTTGGCTAGATAAAGATAGTCCAATGGGGCTTGTAAAACTTCAATTCTAGTTGTCTACATTGCTGCCAAGTCTTTG
The DNA here is from genome assembly GCA_028023455.1 of Epiperipatus broadwayi. Lineage (NCBI taxonomy): Eukaryota > Metazoa > Onychophora > Udeonychophora > Euonychophora > Peripatidae > Epiperipatus > Epiperipatus broadwayi. The sequence continues at coordinate 5,566,156 of JAQFVV010000044.1, forward strand.
CAGCATAATGTTAAAATAAATCAATAGCCTAAAATAAAATAAAAGCCTATCTATCAAAAAGGAAATCTATTTTCTCTAAACATAAGCATTGAAGAAATTACATTTTAAAGATAACCAGAGGAAGATTGTTATTGCATAGACTAATTAATAATTTATCAACATTTCTAAGAATTCTTAAATTTTATGTCCAACTGTAATCATCTAAACAAGTTTTGGGAACAATAGACTTTTTATCTAGAATATTTAAAATTTGACAAGAATGAACTTTCTTTCCATAATCATCACTTTTCTAGTATGTCAACAATTATCACTGGGAAACCTGCTGAAAATCAGATTGAAAATGAACTTTGAATTTAGGACTTTAGATTTAAAAAGAAATAAAACATTTCTATTGATAATAATTTCATTATAAATTGTTGCTATACATTTTTTTCTCTTTTAGAACTCCCAAAGAAATGTTCTTTTAAAACAACAAAGGTAACATTTAAAAATATTGTTTTTGCTTTATACCATAATACATGTTTGCAAACATCCCATATAATATTTTTGGTGTGAAGGATTATATTTTTTAGGGATTATATAATGATTATTAAAATTTATTATCATTATAAACTTTAAATCTTATAAATACGTCATTCCAGATTAAAAGAAATTGTGTTGATATATAATGAATTATTAAGGATACAGATACTAGAAGTAATACATTGGTGAACTTAGTTTGTTATGTGAATAATTTGAATAATGACTTTCATATACTTGACATTGTCCTGCGCAATAATATATATAATTTTTACATGTATAAGAGATTGTGAATTCCTCTTATTACAAAATTGTTTTATTTGAGAGAAGCAAATTCTTCTCATTGTGGAGCTATTTTGTATTTTTATGGATGAGATAATAAAATTCCTCTTATTATATGTTAAACGAGAGAATATACATGATTACATGCAACAACATGTTTATTTTGCTTGTGCCACTTTATAAAATATAACATTACTTGTGATCATAAGATAATTTGTTTAGAAACTTATTACATATTATTTTAGGCCAATAAACATCACATGACCACCACTTCTTATGCTTATGAATAAAATAGTATTTTATATAAGTAGATAAGTTTAATATATTATTAGAAAAGAAAATTTTCGCTTACAAAATATGTATAAAAAATTGTATTCTAAATTAGTTATTTATTTTATTAGTAAATAATTATAATACTTTTTAATATAACCCTAGTTAAGATATTATTATTTTTAGCTTATAGAAAACAGTGCTCAATATAACCAGCACCATTTCACTTTGGATTTTTTAAAATATTCTTTAGTATCTTGAAAAGCTGTAGTAACTCTTTGAATACACTTGTTATTAATAATAATATGAAATCACTTAAATGTCAATAAAATGTATATATATATATATATTTAAATTTGATTATCATGTATTTTCTTCATAAGGTCAACACTTACCACTGATTTATGGTCACACATATTAGATTCCCTATGACATTTTTGTATTTACTCTGAGATATTAAATAAGCATGCTTTAATATTTTTTTGCCTAGCTATATTAAATATTTGAAAACCAGGCACTCTTCACAAACCTGGGAGCTTAATTGTAAGTATAGAGGATTTGAACTCAGATTTTCAAGCACCCTTCAACTATCTTATACAACTGATACATATGACCACATAATCTTTTCTACATGTGTGTGGTCATATGTATCAGCCGTGTGAGATAGTGTGGATAGTTGAAGGGTGCTTGAAAATCTGAGTTCAAATCCTCTATACTAGCTATATTAAATTAATATTAGATATTATAACATTGCAATATAAAAAGGAAGATGATAATGTTTACATTAAGATGATGTTTACATTAAGAATTAGGATTATTTGTTTACTTATTCTAAATATATTTCGAGATCAATAAAATGGCCCTTTGATTTTGAAGCATATTTATTTGAAATACACACATATGTAATAGAAGAGTCTTAGATATAAATACATTTTATCTTTTATAAGTTTAGCTAGCCAGAAGTGAGAGATTTATTATTATTGATATATTACTTACAGTAACAGTTTTTGGCTTGATCAGTTTGTAGAGAATATTATGTAAAAAAAGTGAACCTCATTTCCCTAATATCTTTATAAGTATGATATAGTTTTTACCACTGAAATATGTGGAATAGTTAAGGAGCCAGTTTCTTGCAACTTGTTTAATAAAGGCACAGATTTTGTTGGCATTTGTAACTGAATAAAAATATGCCCTGAAGTTGGATGCCATTTATAACAAAATACAACTGTGGGTGATACTGTATTTTGAGTCCTGGTCTAATTATTGAACATCATCTGTAACAGAATAACAATATGAACCAAGGAAGAACAATTCTAATTTATTACTGCCTATCAATTATAATAACATTTGTAACAGAATAAAATTAATAAATTAAACAAAATGGTTATCAATCAGTGAATAACAATCTAACCCTTAATTCAATAAAACAATGATAATCATCTTTGTTATAATCTCATGAATTCAAATAGCATTTAGTATAAATATAAACAAGCTAAATTATTATTTCAAACTACATAAAATATGAGAGCTGTTTGCAATAGACTAAAGATAGAGCAATAAAACCAAATATCAATATATTATAAATAATGATCTATATCTGCTACATAATCTGCTTATAATATAATAAAAATAATGACAAAGAATTAGATATATTTTATATTCCTTATAAATCAAATACTGTTTATAATAATACAAAATTATACTAAAAATTGAATGTTATTTATATTTATCTTTAAATGAAATAATTCATGGTTGGATCAGATAATACTTTTAATATGCTCTACAAATCTAAAATATCAATGATATTTAAATGAGTAGATAACTCAATAATTGATTTCCAATTACAATTAAATAAACATACTGCTAACCCACCCATGCTATTTCATTAATATCAGTATACTTTTATTAATTAAATTGATTATAATAAGATTAAATACTCAATAATAATACAAAATCAATTAATCTTACATATCTCTTCACTTTCTCCAACCTATAATACTATAGAATAAAATCATTCTATTAGATAACATTAAAACTTATAATATCCAATCACATTAATATATAAAATAAATGATAGATTCTTATTTGATGCTTATTCAAATGCTGTGGACCAATCATATTCAATTACTTTTCAGTTTAATAAAGCTAAGCTGTCAAAACTTTAGACTTTTAATTATCAAGTCATATGAAAGATTATTAGTATTTATTAAAATAAAATATTAATATTAAAATTTAATATATAAACTAAATTTACAATTTGCATTAATGAATTTTAAATATTATTAAAACAAATCATTCTAATTTGTAACAGAATAAAATTTATTATTACCAACTCTATAATTGTATAAGATTACAAACAGTATGACTGTATATAGACTTAGTATAATATTTACTTTAATCAATAAGGTTTTAAAATAAAATATGTAAACATCTAATTGCAATTACCTTTACTCATCTTTAATAATTATACTTGTACCTTTATCAATCATTAGATCAATTTATAAATAATTTCTATCTTAATATAACTTTTACTTGTTAATAACAAAATAATTACAATAAGCTTCTAATTACTTATTAAATATTTAAGAATGTCAAATCAATTAATTTATTGCTATATAAAAATCTATATCTGGTAGATAATGAACATTAAATTCAATACAAAATATGATAAGTAATTATACCCTCTTACCCATCCTGCATTTGTACTTTCAAACTCTTTGTAACTGCTTCTAATGAATTATATGCTATTATCAATTCAAGAATAGGATTGAATGACAATCAAATAAGTTTACTGATTTAAATTACTTTAATGTTTATTTTAAAATGTATAAAAATTAAATATATAATATATATGGCACCATAAACATTTAGAATATATTCTTAACATCCAATTATGCCTTATGCAATAGGTTATCAATTGACATTAACTTTTTAATTAAATAAGTGATTGTATGTCAAATATCACCTATCAAATGCTAATACCAAAATGAATATTTATGTAACACAAACATGTAATATATATGCATTTTTAATTCCTCAAACAAATCATTAACCTTTCAATGGAGTTCAATGCACAGTTGTGTCAGTGGCTTTGGATCACTCTAAATTGGTCATTTTTTGAGCTACGGTGATGAATTAATACTCATTGAAGAGTTTAGAAAAAGTCCCGTAAGATGTTGTCCTCTCTTGAATTATTTTACAAGTAAAAAATCAATACTAGGAGTGTTTTAAGTTTAACAAAAAAGAAGGCTAACGCTGATTGGTTGGGTCATCCATTCTCGACGCTTATTGGCTGATGGTTCCGATAAATATTTTTTCACCACTGAAAATGAAAATATATGTTTTAGAGTGTTTTTTTATATTATTTTTTGTACATATTATGAATCATTTTCATAAAATCTGCTGAAAATATAGTTATTTTACAAAAGTAGTATGATTTTATTAAAAAATTGAATATTTTACATGATTGTAAATTGAAAAAAAAAACCCAGCAATAGCAATAATTTTGACATCATGTCAAGAGTTTAGATTGCCCCAAGCTGTTTATTTAATTTTCAAACAAAGATTAATGTTTTAGAATATTTTCTGGAATTTATTTACATATTATAATGTATTTTGGTTAAAATATGCTGAAAATATAATTATTTTTAGAAAGATGTTAAGATTTTACTGAAAAATTCTTAAAAAATTCCTTAACATAAATCTGGGAGGTAATATAAATGACGTTTACATTGCTTGTAATTTGCTCGTAATATTTTCTTTGATTTTTCCATTTTTGAATATTTCTATAAAATACAAATAAAAATATATTTTTGAAAAAACATTCGTTTACTTTCCTAACATTACAAATAATTAATATACTTTTTGAAAACAAAACTAAAATTAATATATATTAAAAGATGAAAATATTTCTATCAAAGAGTTTGTCAATTGACCAATTAAAACTTTCAGAGTTTTACCTCTGTTGGCCAATAATGAAGTGACCTTCAGAAAGGTTAATAGCATTTGGCTATTAGTAATATAATAATAATAATATAAAAGGCTTAAAATGGATTAAAACAGATGAAAATTCAATGAGTGTTCAATTTTTAGATCTCAAGATAACTAGTAACAAAGATAAACTGGATTACTATATGACTATTAAACCAATAGCAAAAACAGGATATATTCCATATAAATCAAAAGTACCAATGTCACATAAAATGGCAGGTTTAAAGTTCTTCCTATTTAGATATAATAATCTTTGTAAATATTCATCAGATAAAACCAAAAATATTGAAATTTATTATAATGAATTGTTAAATGTTGGATATAGTTATGATTATATTTATAATACTATTAAAAATTTTAATTCTAAATATAAAAATAATATTAATAATAATGTTAATTCTTCTGATAAAAAATTTGGATATCAATACCATATATTTCAAATCAACAGGAAAGTTTCATTAAGAACATTTATAAAGGTATATGCACCCACCTACATTAAATAAATTAATAAATAACTCAAAAGATAAAACCTTATTGACAAATAAAAATTGTATCATTTACAAAAGGATGTGCAGATGTAGTAGTGGATATATAGGTAAGCTGAGGTGCACATTGGAAAAAAGAACAAAAGTGAACTTGTTATTATTAAAAAGGATTCAAAATACAAAACAAAATTATAAAAATAATGATAATTTATCAGCTTCTGTTTTTTATGACCATAATAAATCATGCATATATGGTTTTGTTTTTAATTATAGTAATGTAAAAATATTGGAAACTGAAAGAAATAATAATAAAAGAAAAATTAAGGAAACTATACAAATTCAAGCAAAATTTAATCAATAGGCAGGCAGCAAACATCAAGATCACAGAATTATGGGAATGTTGACATCATGGAATTATGGGAAACTTGACTTTTCAATTGACAAAAACTACAAGGATAGTTGAAAGTGCTCCTAAGTGATGTTTATAGATATATTTTTTATAAACTTTTAGATACTGTATTTTCTAATATTTATTTATAAATTTACGTATATTATTTTGAAGAAATACAGACATCGATTTGTCATATATATATATATTAAACTAATTCAATACCTTTGCCATTCCAAGAGCACCATTTTACCTACCTAATTATACTCAGAACAATAATGATATAAAACAGTAATTCCAAGATCTAAAGTAAAATAATAATTTAATGCTTACATATTATTACAGATAAGTAAGACATTAAATATGTATTTAAATAAAATTAAGTATTATAGGGAACATTATAAAACTTTAAATAAAGCACACACACACAATATATATATATACTGAGAGTAAACCAAGACATTATTCATGGAACATATATATATACTAATGTGTTTATGTAAAAATATTTTTTCAAAAGATAGAAAAACTCTATATAAAATAAATTAATAAATCTATAAATAAAAGAAAACTTTATCAAATTACGTTTTTTTTTTTTATCAAATTACTTATTTAAAACAAAATAATATTAAATTTATTTCAATATTTTGACTTTCCATGGAGATGTAAAAATTTATTATTAGCTTCAGTTCTACTTTCTCCTGACCTAAACAACAAAATTGGAAAATATATATGTTTAAAATCTTATTGTGAAAGATATAGCATTAATCTTGTATAATATGAAGCTACTAAGGTTTTATTTTATTTTTTTTGTTAAATAATTCATATAACCATTGCCCTGTGTGGTTTGGTGCAGTAGATAGAGAAACTGATTTGAATTCAAAAGTCTGTTGCTTAAACATCTTATGATCTTCTGAGCAAGCATTATTATATGACCACTAAAATTATTTCAATTGTCATGAAATGTTAAAATCTTTTATCATTTTTTTCCCATTTTTTGTATAATGTTAAATGATGTTTTATTGTTATGAAAATAAATGAAGATTATGAAATGGAAAGAATGTTTAATGGTTTGTTTTTAAATTAATGTGGCAGCAATTTAGTATGCACTCTATACAATTGTGAAACCTAAGTAGAGCCTCAAAATTATTAATCACCCAACCAAGTTATAAAAAAATACCCCAAAATTAATAGTAAAGTTTAAAAAGTATTTTGTCCAGTCTACATAAAAAATGTCGATTTTCATTGAAAATTAAAAAAATAAAACATAAATTTCATAGAGATAAGTGATAATTGTTTGTTATTTTATTCCCAAAAAAATAAATAAAAAGCAACTGTCAAATGTATGACAAAATAAATTCCTAAACCAAGATAAAACATGACAAAAAAAAATAAGACTTTCATCTACCAAAATCAAAACAATATGGATATTTTGTTACATTAAATAAAACGTGATGAAACAAATGTATCTTAATTTTACTACTAACATGCTGTAAAATACAGAATATAGTTCATAACTTAAGAAAATGTAAAAAAAAAAATATTTTAATTTTGTAGTGAAAAAGCACCACAGTTTAATTATGAGAGAAATATTAAAATCCTAAGATATGATAACAGAATAAAGAAAAAAAGTGTGTGAACTAACTTAAGAGTTCAATTACATGAGGAATATTAATCAAAATTGGATATTATGTTAAATCAATAAAAAATGTCGAAACAATATTTACAGGTTAGCAAATATTGGTATTCGACAAAAAAAAACAAAAAAACAAATTACTTGCATCCTGTCTGCAAAATAAATATATACTTATGAAAACATATTAAAATTATTTTTACAATCAATTGAACATGATTAAAAAAATTTAAAAACTAAAACATTAAAAACATGATTAAACAATAATTGAACTAATCTAAGAAAAAATAAAACCTAGGTGCTTATTGGTGGCAGAATATAATTATAAATATTTCATCAAAAACATTTTGTTAAACAGTTTTGTTTTGTGTTGTTTATCAGTAATACTAATACTAATACTAATAATAATAATAATAATAATAATAATAATAATAATAATAATAATAATAATAATAATAATAATAATAATAATAATAATAATAATAATAATAATAATAATAATAATAATAATAATAATAATAATTCAATCATCCATCAATATAAAACAACTTTTAACAGAACAGAGCAATATACACACAAATATTCATATTGGAACATTCACGAACAAATTCAACAGGAAAGAGACCTAAATAACAATAACACAATACTCAGAATAAACAACAGAAAACTACTACATGAATACAAAAAGTGGTCACTAGAACCCAAATTTTTTTATTTCATTCTAAAAATAAATCTTATCGCAATGCCAACATCATACTTCTTGCACCATAAAAGGATGTATATTTCAATAGACCCTTTTTGTGGACTATGCCACAAGGCTGAAGAGACTCTACAACACCTATTGTATCAATGTACTGCATTACACAATGTAAGAACAATGATGAGTGCAATATACCATCAGCAAAACATGACCATTGATCAAATTAAGGTTTTTAAAGGCAGATCAACACCCAACATTAGGGCAGCAACCTTTGTATTATATGATTTTTGGTGTACCAGGTGTACCTATCTAATGGGCAACAACCCCAGAAGGCATCCATCCACCTTCTACAACAAATTAAACCAGATACGTAATAGAGACAAAATAATAGCAAATCCCCATATTTACACAGCTACGTGGTCTCTTATCAAACAACAATCAATGTTATAAGCACCAAAAAATTCAAGAACACTGAAAATTCAATAACATTAAAACACCGAAATAAAAAAGACAATTTTTTCCTCTCTCTACAATTAATAATTTTTTATGTAAGAATTAGATTACTTTTTATTGAAAACATGAACTGAAGACTATAAAAATGCTTGTATACAAAACCAATGGTAAAACCACTTAAAAATCAATGTAAAATCAATGTAAAAAACTATGTATTTCTTTGATTAATAAACTTCCTTTTTTGAAACATCATCATCATCATCATCATCATCATAATAATAATAATAATAATAATAACAACAACAACAACAACAACTTTTGCATGTCAAAAAAATGGATATGGTAAAAAATTTCAAAAACAGTACACTAGCAAATAATATTTAATAACATTTTATAAAATAAACTTCATATAATAAATATTAAAATTAATTTTGAAACTAAGAAATAAAACTATAAAAATATTACACATGATTAAATAAATAAAAATTTCAAAATCGATGGTTTAGCAAAGTTTAATATTTGATCAAAAAAAATTACTATCATCAATTAAAGAATGTACGTCATACGTAGTTTATATAAAAATTAATAAATAAAACTGTAAAAACTTATAGCACACAATTTTACATTTTTTTTATAACCTCAAAGCATGCAAAATTATGTTCCACTGCTAAACAAGGCAAAAAGCAAAATGGAGAGGAAGACTTAAAAAAGAATCACAGAAGCACTATTGGCATGCTCAGAAATTCACTGGAAATATTATTTTCTGGTCCAACATTTTATATTAAGGCAGTAAAAAAAAATTAAAATGGTGAAAATAACACCATTTATTTATTTAACTAGCTAGCCACCTACATATTTATTCAACTACTACTTATGTACCCATTCATTAATCTATCTTTAATCTCTGTAATTATTTATCTACTTATTTTTCTATTTTTTTCCCATCTGTTTATCTGTTTAAGTACATACCTATCTATCTATCTTTTACTTCTTTATCTACTTATCTATTTACTGTACTTATATCTATTTATCTATCTATCTACCTGTCTCTCTATATGTTTCTCTATGTATCTAAATACATACTATCCTAGCAGTTAATATTATATACTAATTTTACATTAACAACTCAAAGCTAGTTTATTGAATATGTGAAATTCAAAGTACAAGTTAGAGTCTTTGAAAGTATAAGAATGGACCATCTTATCCTTCACATTTTCCTATCTATCTCTTTATATATGTTTTCAACTATCCATTTAAGCATCTAGTCAGCCATCCACTGATTCTCTATCTATTTATCAGTTTACCAAACTTTCTCCCTACACACATATCTATCTGCTTCTCTATATATTTATGTATCTATCTAGCTATATATCTGTCTGCCTACCTACCTATTTATATATCTAATTGTAAGTCTGTCTATATATTTATCTAATTTCTTACCTATTCATTCAAACATCCATTTATATATCTAACCACCCATTTATTCACTCTATCTATTTATCTGTCTTTTATTTACTTCTGTCTCTATATGTTATCTATATATTTATCCATTCTTATCATCTATCTATGTCATTCTTACACATGCATCTACTTTTTTTAATGTCTGTCTTTCCCATCTTTCCATCCACTTATTTACTCTTCTCTCTTTTCATCTAACCAACCATCTATTTATCTATTTATCATTTTATTCATATATTAATGTATCCATCTATCTATCTCTATACTTATTTATTTATTCATGCATCAGTCTATTTAACCATCCATTTATCTATCTATTTCTCTATTTGTCTATCTATCTTTTATTCATCCATCTCTGAATGTAAGTTTACAGTAAGAAAATTTAATTCTGATTGATAAATTAGTCTTATTTTAGGCATAAAAACTGAAAATTATGATAATCGTCAAATATGAAAAAGAAAATTGTTACATAATGTTAATCATATAAAATTGATTTAGTATTTTTTATGATTGCACACATGTATTAAGATATATATAATTTGTGTGTTTATTTCCCATGTGCTAATTAATGAATGATAAAGAGTGGGAGGGTTAGTTCTTTAACTCATAATAACAGGTATTGTTATTATGCTATTATTTTATGTCAATAAATTTCGTTTAATATTGAAATTAATTGTATCAGTTTCTTTCTTTTTTTTCCATATGGCATAGCATCGGCCGGGAGGCGAACCCGTAACAACCGTCTGCAACCAACTGCTTGCTTGCAAGGCGGCTGCGCTAACCTCTCGGCTAACAACGCTTGACCAGTTTTTTCTTTGTCAATAAATAGAGATCAACATTTGATAACAATTCTCTTCCAATAAATATAACTTGATGGATAAGCATAATTAGATGCTCACTATTAATTTTGATTGTAGAATAACTCCCGAGCTTGTCATGATAATGTTTTGAAAATAAATGTTTTTATTTAAAAAATATTAGTACTACAAATGTGGATATGTCATTGATTTTTTCTTTTAAAGCATATATCAGCATCAATTAATGTTGATGTGTTGTTTTCAAAAATAAATCTGTTGATAATATTGGGGAGGTGGGCATAAACGTGATGCTGTAATAACCCACCCAATCATTATAATATATATATGTAAATAAATCATTTTTGTATAGCGCGATGTTTGTAAACTGTAATATTTAAAACAGCATTACGCTGTTACACATGCGCTTTGAAGATTTTAACTATAAATGAATGAATACTAACACTCAACCACATGATTGTTTCGCACATAAATAAATGGCAAATGTTTTGATTATATAATCTGAATTGTAAGTTTTTATACATTTTACCCATTAATAACAATTAAACGTAGAAAATTTTTATCGTAGAAAAATAATAACAATTAAACAATGCTTCTTTATAATTTTAAAACCTTTCCTAAATATTATCGTTTCCACTGTATATATTGTTTATGTCTCTATCCTTTTGAAAATGAATAGGTAAAGGGTCTCATTGCATAACTTTATTTATTTTTTGTTTGATAAAATATTTTGTACATTATAATATTCATCACACATCGCTGTTAGCAGAGAGGTCAGCGCAGCGACTTTGCAAGCAAGCAGTTGGTTGCAGACGGTTGTTGCGGGTTCGCCTCCCGGCCGATGCTATGACATATGAAAAAAAATTGACTTATCTCTACTAATAATAAATTTAAAATCATTTGAAATCAACTAAAATGGTTTAAAAGAAATCCTCAGCAGAAAGGTTTTATATTTCTTCCACATCATGTGCTTTAGTTTAAATAAATTTTTGGAAATGAATACATTTTTATATATTCAAGTAATGTTTTATTTTTACTCTAAATGTAATAAACTAATAATAAGTCTTTTTTGTATTTACTCTGTTAAATAATTTTTGAAAAACCATCTTTCCTGCTCCTGTTTCTATATATATAACGAGAACAGTTTTAAGGTTTTAATATATGTGAAATGTGACAGCATCAGAAGAAAGTGAATTTGACATTAATCACAAAAAAAATATTTAACAGAGGTTGTCACAACTTATGATTTTAAGATTTTTACTAGCAACTGAATTTAATTGTATGTTTATATGTTACATGTTAAATTTTTTGCAATGTCAGGTTGAATTATTTAAGCAATGGAATATAATATTATGGCTAAGGACGATAATTCTTGGTTATTACACTTTATTGTTGCTTTTTAATAATATTGAAAGCAACATCCTACACTTTAATTAATTTCTTAAATAAAAAGGATGCAATATGTTTAATTAATTTTTAATAGGTTTTAAAAAATAGTTTTAGTCTTCTATAAGATAACTATGGATATTTATGAGTCAATTCATAATTCATATATGTATGTTCGGGTTGCCAATACAGACAGTGAGCATTAATATTAAAATAGTTATTGAATAATACAGAAAAGTTAAAAACCAAATGTGTTATATAAAATGTTTAATAATAATAAATATTTTGTTCAAATTTTATGATTAAGATTATATAGATTACCTCTAGTCTTTAAGAATGGGAGTTACAATTTACAATAAGAATGGCAGTCATTATTATATACCAATAATCAATACGCACTTATAGGAGGATTATATATGTCTATGTCTCGACAAGTAAATAAAGGTAGATAAAGATATTTAGCTTTGACAGAAATTATTATTCAAATTTTAAAAGAAAGAATGTGAGATTCATTTTCACATTCATAAATCAATTCACGAAAAGCATGATAAATATTTAGGGCATAACTGTTTAACAGCGAACTTATTTAATGATAAATGAATAAGAAATTGCTTGACTTTAATAAAATCAATTCATTACGATTTACGAGCATGAGAGCGGGGTTTTATTTGAACTGAGAAATAACGGTACTGATGACTTATGAGCATTAAGAATAAATATGAAAATAATGGCTTGTCAGTGATTTGAGAAAATAGAAGGGTGGCTTGTGTTTTACAAGTCTTTTATGCCTTATGGAGGATTCATGGAACACAGGGAAAGCCAGGCTGGGTCATAGCCAGAACCTTTGGTATTCCAATATAAAAACAAGCAAGTGAGGAAGTGGTTTCTTCCTAGGTAATTAAAGTAATAATAATAATACCGAGGACAAGCCTACGAGGCAGGAGATGGCTCGCGTCATCAACGTTCGGAAAATGATGACTTAATAATCATCGTGTTTAAGTAATAAAACTCAATTTATATAAGGAATGCTCTACGTAATGACCTGATCATGCTGAATTAAAGTCAAACGAGCTTTAACTAAAAACATTTAATGCAATTATAAAATTATGCTAATTATACCCTAAATTTCATGCCCTCCCTGAATATTGATATAAAGTATGAGATTTAAATCAGAATATATAGATTTTATTTCCTTTATCAACCTTTAGAAAACATTTTAATATGGTTAATATGGATAAATAAATATTTGTAAATTCAATAAAATAGCCAGGAACATAGGTTAGAGATGGCTAATAGTCATTATCAGCCGTTAGTAAAAATAGCAAACATTTAATAAATCCTTCAACTTGATAATTAATAAAACTGTATTAAATTAATTCTCATGTGCAAGAATTACTATAAAACTTAATACTATATTATTTTCATAAGGGAAGTTTAATGAAAGAGATTATTATCGAGTTGAAGTTTTATTGGCATATAATCAAAAATAAATGATATTAATAATCATTCAATAAATATATAATACAGTTATTGAAATGAACCACCATTGTAAGAAAGGAAAGTTAACAAATATTAAATTTAAAGACTAAAGATAGAGATAGAGAATTACTTATACAAATTAGGACATTATAAAGCAAGAAGGAAATTTAACAGTAATTATTTTTAAAAGGTGGTGAAAAATAAAGTCCAGAAATTGGCCAGAAAGTTGCAATCCATTAAAGAAAAATATTACCATTTCTTCCTGGTTGGTTCCTTAGTTTACATGGCAGAGTCCTACTGGGTTGAAACGTAGGCGCACATTCTTAACTTAGATGAATGGCATTTGGATTGATTCTTTCAGGTTTTGGGCAGCACTATTGGTGTGGAAAAAGTTTAATTTTGCAGCTACATTGAAGATCTTCTGGGGATTTCAGGCCCAGCAATCAGATTCCTGAAGTTAGTCCCTCACCATGATGGAGACACTATAAAGATTCATAATTTAAAATGCACACAACTTCTAGTAGCAAGTTCTCTTAAACAAATATGGCTTCTCTCTCTCGAAACTTTTCTGGGCTATTTATACCTGTTCTCTGGGTTCCCATCTATACTGACTCTTGATGCTTTCAGGCTAAAGCTTCTTACCTTATCAAAGTTACAAATTTTGTTAATTGATTTGAGATACATTCCTTCAATAAGGCTTTCAAACTCATTAACTTTGAATTCATTTTCTAATTACAAAATGAATTTGTAAATCAGAAAAATGATTTTAATTAAGAACCGTCCTTACATTTTAAATTATCTTTTTGCTAATTAATAAAACTTTCCCCATTATCTTTGGGAGCGGGCAATCTGAAAGCTTATCAAAAGAATGTAGCTTTTAATCACAGAAATTTGAACAAATTCGTATAAGTAAAATAAAACATTCTGATGCAATGAAACATTATAATGAATGTATATATATATTTAATTATTTATAAGTATACACACACAATCTATGCAGTTATAATATACATGTTTTCATGAATAATTTTATCATGAATTTATTAATGATATTGATTAGTTTAAATATTAAAGTAGTTGGTTTTAACACACATTTATATAATACTGTTTTTTAATGAAACTAGCATGTATTGAATGTATAAAACCCCATTGCATTCAGAAATTTATGGTTAGTACTAGAGTTTGAAGTGGACTACAGGTGAAATATCATGAAGCTAGGATCGAACTTAGATCCAACCGCTTCAATATAAATTCTTTATTCAAATCTTTTGCATACCACATTACCTTTCTCACCCATTTCGTTTCCTGCCCTTCACTCATAACCCAATTAAATACTTTTTTTTTCATATGTCATAGCAGCTGCCAGAGGGGGGGTGAACCCGCAACAATCATCTGCAACCAACTGCTTGCTTGCAAGGCAGCTGTACTGATCTCTTGGCTAACAATGCTTGATAATTAAATACTATTTTAGCTATTCTTTTATTATCCATAAACTGCAACCTACCAAACATTTTCATTTTCCTTTTTGAATCTCTGATATAAAAACTTGACCATCCAATTTCTTCTTGAATTGCCTCCCTTGCAATTATTTGGCATTAATTGTTTCATCTGGTGGAAATTTTTGAAAATACTCAACCTTTCACTTCTATATAAAATCTTTATTTTATACTAAAACTCAATAAAATGGAGTTAGATTTTTTTTTAAATTTATAAATGAATAATATTAAACATATATGACAAGTTATTTATTTAAATAGAGCTATATTTTTAAACTGTAATAACAATTATGGGTAAAAGTTATATTTGAATTTTATAAATATTTATAAACTGAACTGTAAGTAAGAACAAAGAATGCAAACATCAACAACATTACTAGTGCAAAAACTCTTTCAGAAAATTAAATTCTTTTTTAAGTCATTTTTTAATGTGAATAAATGAATGTGAATTTGTAATAAATCCATCAAATTCTGCTTTAAAATCTAATGTTTTATAATTATTAAAATATTTAAAAAAATTTTAACACCATATTAATTTTGACAGATGATGATGTTACACAATGAATTTGACATAAAGCTTGGACAAACCTATAATGTGATTTTCATTATTAATAATACAGTTAAGTATATTAAATTCTAATTCAAAAAATAAAACATAAATGACTAAAATCAAATTAAATAAGAACATTTTTTATTTTAAATAATTATCAATGGATTAATGTGTAAAAGTAATCAGAAATATTTAATAAACAAAAAAACACATTTTTATTCCAAAAACATTGAGTGAAAACAAGGCCAAAAGGAACACCCTTAAAAGATTTCTTCCCTTTGAGAATATTAAAATAAAGTCTATTGAACTGTCCATAAAATACTGTTCTCTTCATACTTTTTTTTCCTATTAAAAAATCAATCAAACTAGTACCACAGAATATATTTCATAAAATATACTGTACTACTACAGAGTTACAATAATGGTAAAACAGCAGAACTCTCATGCTTTTTCTGAGGAAAACACCCAATGATTTTCAATGAATAAAAGAGTTATAGGATTACAACATTATCTAACTATAAAAATAAACATATATATTAAATAAATAAAAAATTTTAACTGATTAAAAAAACACAAAATGTACAGTTATGATTGTTTCTGCTTACAAATAAAATATGAGCAAATGCCATCATTTTGACAAAAATGAATGGTCTCATTTACCTATACAATTATAAAGTTTTATATTTTTCTGATAACTCATGTTATCCATCAATATAAATGAAAACTAAAATATATAAAGTGAACCAATAATTTGAAAGTATTTACTGTGAGACTGCAATAGAAGTACTATCACAGAGATCGTTCAAATGCCATCGAAGTTAAAAGTCATCTCATGTGAAGAACAAATGACACAAAACAGCTAATTTGAATGCAAATTATTTATTTTAAAATATAACTTTTTCTTGTAAAATAATTATCAAAGAAGTTGAAGAAATGTTTGTCAAGCATTGTTAGCCGAGAGGTTATTGCAACTGCCTTGTAAGCAAGTAGTTGGTTGCAGACGGTTGTGGATTTGCATCCCGGTATGAGAAAAAAAAATGTTACCACACATAAATTAAAATATTTTTAAAAGCCACTCTTGATTTATATAATGGGCACCTTGCAGTATTTATAATTGATATCAATTCTCAATATAGTTCATAGATTGAATTTATACCATTACAGGCATTATCATGGAGGCAGAATTTTTGTTCAGTTGAAGCTGGACAAATTATCAATAGAGGATCAAACATGGTCATAGAACAAAAAATTGACATGAATCCATTTCAGCTTTTTTTGAAAGTTGACAAAAATAAAATTCATCAATAAACTGTACTGCAGTAAATTTTATAATTTAAAGTATGTGATGTATGAGATAAAGTAGTTGGCTCATGTCTCCAATCATTAAACAATCAGTTTCAATGATTGTATAAGGAAGCAAAAACTCAGTAAGGTGGCCTGATATGTTTTTGTCACATTTCCCATCTAATATTAAGTGCAATAATAGAATGAATTTTAGCACTATGGAATAAATGGCCACCTTTCTGGGTATTAAATTTTAGAATCTCAAAAGAATTTAGAATCTTGCAATTCTAATAGATTTAACATCATATTAAAAAATACTAGACACACTTTTTTAGGGAAAAATTAGTTTTAAAGCAAAACAATGAATGTAAAAGTGCCTGCTTATAAAATCAAACAATATTCTTATTCTAAACTCAATAAAATAAAATCAATATATCCCATAATATTTGAGCCTGTAATAAGTGGTTTGACAAATGTGTTTTCCTCTGATTTTTTTTTAGCATCCAATTGACTTCAAAATTTTTGTCACTTCATCAAGTAATATTAGGCATTATAAAGAGTTTCATTCATAAAATTAATTGATTTCTAGTGCAACAAAGCTTTACCTAAAGCATCATGTTACCAAATTTCTGTAGAAAATATTTTTTTGAATCTAGGAATTATAAAACATTGATAGTTGCTTGATAAAACTTAGAAATTCTATCATATTTTTTCAAAAATGAAATACATGAAGAGCAAGTTAAGAAACCAACATTCTTTAAATTTGATATATTTTATGCTTAACAAACAGTATCCAAAAGTATAATCATCTGTATCATTTGTAATGTCATGCTGTAAACATTTCATAAAGAAACAATAATTGATAGTTTTTTGCATTTTGTTATTATCCTAATGCATTAAATTTCAAAGAATGTCTTTTATATTCTACTCATTGATTGCTCCTAGTCAATAGTCTGAAAAAAATGTTGATACTTACATGTACTATAAGAAATTTCTAGTTACATATATAGACAAAAGAGCCTAATAGTGCAAAAGTAGCACATCAACCTGGCAGGTGTACGATCTAAGGTTCGAATTCAACTTGAGTGGATTTTGTTTCAAGTGGCTTACAAATATTTTCTCAAGTAGTTGGCTTATAGATAACTATCCAATATTGGTTGAAAACTGTATAATTAGCTATTTTTATTTAAGGAGCAAAACAACCTCTCACCACTCAGAAATGGACAGACCTTGTGAGTACTTTCTTATCTTTCACGGGTTCTCTCTGCTAGATTATTGATCTGCTCTTATCTTTGTACAGGGTTATAAAAATACTCTTTTACTTTTATTTTTATTATTATATAAAGAAGATATTTTTCTGAAAATATTTTTTATTGACTTTGTTCGATGTTTTCAAACAGATTTTTTTCTCTCTTTTTTGGACAATTTAACTGAATATTTTTAATAAAATCTAAACGCAGTCCTGCAGTTTTTAAATTAAAAAAGGCAGAAGAATTGAGATCCAAGTTTTAATTTTGGTGGAGAATGACCGCGGTCGTAACTATTTTCTAAAACACATTTTTAAATTGAATTCAAACTCATATTTAAACGTATCGCCTATCTTTTTAAAATAATTAAAAATACATCAACTGAAAAGGTAATCAAAGTTTAAATAATTAAAATGGATAATTATTGATTATAAAAAAACATTTTCTTTTATCTTTTTAGAAAGTGGAAAATTATTAGAAAAGTATATATAATAAAATATATTTCCCTGCATGTCAGAAACCTCTCCAACATGTCTCAATAGTTGTTGCGAAAAATATTACACAAATAGAAACTACTTTCAAGACCACTCAAAGGCTGAAGAATACTATTTTTCTCCGTAATTTATCCTCCAACTAAAAATAATTATTCTTTTTTTTTTAAAAAAAAAATTGGTTAACTAGTTAAAGTAATCATGATTTGAATAAAAAAAAATTATAAAAAAAACTGTGAAATTATATAAAAAATTTCATAAAGCAATTCTTTTCGTAGTTTTTAGATTAACATCAGGATAAAATACTATTAATACATCAGATGTTATCTTAACATATATATAGAAAGAGAGATCGCGCATAAATATTATATTTTTTAAAATGTAAATATTGCAAGTAGTTTTCAGCAAGTTTTAACATCTGCAGCTGCTTCAAATATAAAATTATGCAATAATTTGAAATATTATCAGAATGAATGTCAATATGAAAATGAATATTACATATAATATATTTAAGTTTTCATAGAAGCAGCATTAATTAAAATAGTATTGATCTAAATTTTGATATATATATAAGTATAACTCTGTAAATAAACAGTAAATATTAATTAAGTGCACAAACCACAATAATAATTCATGAAGACAGAAAAAAAAAACCCCACTTCTTCATACTGATAAAATTAGCATTGCTATAAAAACAGATATATTTTGCAAGTTTATTAATATAACTCTAGTAAGTATGATTTGTGAATTATTAATAGAGTATTCTCATTTGAAACTTATTTCTTCATTAATATTACATATATATATGATAAAATAAAAAATGTGTCTACTCTAGTACTATCTCTAGTTAATCTGGTATTCAGTTATCATGTAATAATACTTTTAAATCTCAATTCTTGGATTACTTTTTTGCTTTTAGCCTTTTTCAGTGATAACTGGCCACTACCTTTAATTTTAATTTCCTATTCAATTTTGTGTTTAAAATTTTAGAATATTTTGAAATTTTAGGCATTTAGCTTGAATATTGAAATGCATTTAAAGGCAGTTCCAAGATGCACAACTGTACTACTTCCAGCTTTAAATCCAAGCTTCATTTATAAAGGAAAAAACTAGAAGGTGATGGGGTGATAGAGATTTAAGTGCTTCTATAGTAATCCCTGATTACTCAAGCTTGCTATAGATAATATTGGAGTGTATAAATATTCTTGGTTTTTTATATTTTTTACATTGAATTTCAAATAAAATACTATTCTGCTACAGAGTGTTTTATCTTTGTGATATTTATATTAATTATTTTATTCATAATCTTGTATCTCATCTTTCCAATTATTTAAGTGCAGTTGGATAAAATTGAAAAAGGAAGTACATTGATCATCTTTGAATAATAACAAAAACATAAAAGATTATTAATGATATACTTATTTTAAAAAATTATTTTGATTTGTTTGTAGATATTTAACTTCAAAACAAGTTGTGCCATCTAATCTGAAAATTACTTTCATTATTCCAATTATATATATATAAAAGATAACATGATTGGTCTATATATTGTGGAATACCGTTATTATTCACAAAAATAAAAGGGTAGGTCTTTTTTAAAAGCTTGCTCTTTGTCATAAATCAGAGACTCAATGTAATTTTGAAGAATTGGAAAGCATTATATAGTTATTGTAGACAAATGTGATGTTTGTGAGCAAAGGTGCAATTTTTTAAATTCTTTTATTGATTTGGTCAAGGTAGAATTCAATTAACCAAAAGATTTGTAGCAATATCTAAAATTAACTGTTTATCAATAAAGAATTATTCATACTATGTAGATTCTATCAGAATGTATGGAAAAAGTATTATTATTGATGATGGACATTTTGAACCATTTGATATAAAAACTACTATTGAAAACTAATATTATTTAGAGATGAGTTCTAACTCCAACTTTGTTTTTTTTTTTTTTGTTTACTTTTGTTTCAGCAATCTTTGGAATGGATATGATTGGTGAGTTTTATAAACCAATTGAATGTAAAAATAAAAGCTTTTTTTTTTCACTTCTATATTTGCTAGTTGTTGATTATTGGCTATTCATGATAATTCATGGAATGATTTATAGAAAAAATTTAATATTTTAAATACAGCATGTTTACAACAGCTTTGATTTAGTAACTAATGTTTAAAACTATGATTTTTCTTTTTATCAGCCACTAGGAGATGATATGTTTTTATATACTTTTACCTTAGACTAATATAAATCAATTTAATTATTTTGGAGCAGAGGCAGATTTGAATGTTAAGATACATTATAAATTTCACTGTGATGTTGAAGAGTTTTCAAAATAAACAGGTATAATCCATAATTAGAAGCAGTGGAATTTGAAGCAGTTGCAACTTTATTTTTAAAACAATAAGACATGCTTTTATCATTACAACATAAAATAACTGGAAAATGTTAATTTAAAAATGTTTTTAACATTCAGAAAATGTGATGGCAAGATTAAAAGACTAATTTATTTATCTTCAGTTTTCTAGAAATAATATTAATAAATATCTTATTTTAAAAAAAACATTTTCGATGAATGGAATAAATAATAACATACTTCAAGAAAAGTAATTGCTGTGAGTATTGATTTTATGGCAGAAATTGAAATTATTTATATAAAACAAAATTATTTTCAGAAGGCACAATATTAATGTTTTTCAGCTAAAGGATGTTTCTGAGAATAGAATAGAATAAATAATTCAATTAAAAAAAAGTTTACTGCAAAAAAGTTATTAAATAATGACATATGCATACATGTGAATCTCAAACTTCATCTTTAATTTTTTTCTGGTGTTTCAATGATCATAAGCATTAAATAAATAAATATTCCAATGTCTTTATTGCTTTAGAGTTCATAAAAAGTTTAAGTTTCATAAGTTCCAGTAATGAAATCAATCCTAGGACCCCACATTCCAAACTACCACTGTACTAAATATTACAAGACATCATAAGTTATATGTTAGTGTTTGTTAATGATAATAATGATATATATATATTAGAGGGGTTTGCTCCCTTCAGCCATCTATTTCATCTTATATAACATACACATGTCCACATACATATGAAAAAGGTAAATAATCTTCAATATATGTATTTTGTGCGGAACCAGCACTCACCACCAGTTGGTCCAGACGACCATTTCCCACACACATATATAATGTTTATATTAAAATACAAAATCTTTAAATTTTTATGGACAGACTTCAATATTCTCCACTCCAACTCTTCAGCCATCCATATTATTGAAAATCTAATGATGGAATGCTCAAAGCCTTTGTTAATGCCAGTATTGTTGTCATACCTATATTAACCCCATGTCACTCTGATTCCTCACATATAGGACATTAATATGTCCTAAAGGGAATGGAAAGAATTTAGGTTGAACCTATAATATTTGAATACAAGATTGGATTTGAACACAGATTTTTAAGCTCCTTTCAGCTATCCACTCTGTCTTATATAACCAATACACATGACTACATACATGTGAAAAAGATATCTCCAATATATGTATTTCATGCTGAACCAGCTATCATCAGTTGGTCCAGGTCACTATCTCTTACACACATATATAATCATTGCTATATTTTCAAATTTTAATGAAGAGACTTCAATCTTCTTCACCCTCCAAATCTTCAGCTATCCATATTATTAAAAATCTAATGATGAAATTCTCAAAGCCTTGTTGATGCCAATATTGTTGTCATAACCTGTTAAAGTCATTCTGAACTCTCATATATAGAACCTTAATATGTCCATTTAAATACACAGAAGAGTGATGGGCAGAATTGAGGCTGAATCTGTAATATCTAAATACACGTATAATGTACATATTGGACTTTAGATGTAATTAGAATGGATTTGAACACAGACTTTCAGAAGCTTCAAACTTCCTTCATCTACCCACTTTGCATTGTATAACCAATATACATGATCATATACATATGTGAAAAAAATAAATGATCTTCAATATACATATTCCATGCTGAACCAGCACTCAATCACTTTGTCCAGATCATTATCTACCATATACATATGTATAATCAGTGCTCAGTTTATATTAAGATAGAAAATCTTCAAAATTTAATAGACAGACTTTAATTTTCTCCATCCTCCAATTCTTCAGGCATCCATATTCTTGAAAATCTGATGATGGGATTCTCAAAACCATTGTTAATGCCAATATAGTTGACATACCCATGTTGACTTTAAATGGCTCTGACACCTCATATATGGGACCTTAATATGTCTATTTTAATACACAGAAGAGGGATGGGCAGAATTCCAGATGAATCTGCATTATTTGAATGCAAGTATAATGTATATACTGATCTTTATATGTGTAATTAGAGGAGATTTGAACACAGACTTTCAAGCTCTCTTTTGCTACCCACTCCATCTTATATAACCAATACATATGGCCACATACATATGAAAAAGATAAATGATCACCAATATACATATTTTGTGATGAATAAGCTGGTCCGTGTCATCATCTACCACATATAATCAGTGCTTAGTTTATATTAAGATAGAAAAATTTGAAACTTTAATGGACAGACTGCATTATTTTCTACCCTTCAACTCTTCAGTCATCCATATTCTTGAACATCTGATTATAGAATGATCAAAGCCCTTGTTGATGCCAATATTGTTGCCATACCCATACACTCTGGCCCCTCATAATATGTCCATTTAAATACACAGAAGGGGATGGAGAGAATTAAGGCAGAATCTGTGTTATTTGAATGGGAAAAATTCAAATAATACAAATTCAGCCTGTATGTTACCCATCCCTCTTCTGTGTATTTAAATTGAAATATTAAAATCACTATTTATGAGGGGTCAGCATGACTTAAATTCAACATGGGTATGACAACAATATTGACATCAACAGGTGCATTGAGCATTCCACCATCAGATTTTCAATAATATGAATGGCTGAACAATTAGAGGGTGGAGAATATTGAATCTGTCAGTTAAAATTTATAATGATATGCTATCTTAATATAAACTGAGCTGTGGTTATATATATATATGTGTGTGTGTGTGTGTGGAAGATGTTGATCTGGACCAACTGATGGGTGCCAGTTCTGTATAAAATACATATACTGGAAATCATTTATCTTTTTCACATGTATGTGATCATGTGTATCAATTATATAAGATGGAGCAGATATCTGAAGGGAGCTTGAAAATCTGTGCTCATATTCCCTCTAATTACATCTAAAGTTCAGTATATACATTATGCTTGTATTCAATATTATATATATATGATAAAAAATATGAATGGATTATTTTTATTCATCTGAATAGTGCTAAAAAATTGAAAGCAGCTCTATTAAAGATTGTTTTCTAAAGCAACTCAGCATAAGAAAGATTAAGATTTTGCAATATATATATATATTAATTTCAG
>JAQFVV010000044.1:5591028-5777652 GCA_028023455.1 Epiperipatus broadwayi
TATATTATTAATTTCAGTAGCTCAACTTTTAATTCGTTTGTTAAACTAGGATGGTTATGTGTGTCCAATAGCAAATATATTAGTAACAACATCACACATACAGTCTACTTTGAGAATACAAAAGATGTCTAGATACTTCTCTTAAATAACAAAATTATAAACTTTAAAACAAATAATAAAAGTAAAAGGCAGAAGCAATAATGTGATCTTATTTTGTCAAGCAAAAATTTTTTATTTCAACATCATCATCAACCATTATCAATCCACTGCAGGATGAAGGTCTCTCCAAGTTTAATCCATCTTCTCTGATCTTTAGCTTCTCTTCTCCACATCACCCCTGCACACTTTCTTATTTCATCCATCCATCTCACATGTGGTCTCTTTCTGGGTCTTTTACAATATCTTGGAATCCAGTTTAAGATTTCAATTGTCCATCTATTATCATCTCTTCTAGCAATATGTCCAGCCCAACTCCACTTCAGTCTTTTAATTTTTTCAATGAGGTCAGTAACACCTGTTTGTTCTCTTACCCATATATTGTGTTTTCGATCTCTTCTTGTTACTCCCAACATGCATCTCTCCATACTTCTTTGAGTGGTCTGAAGTCTCTGTATTGCTCTTCTATTAAGTGTCCAAGTCTCAGATCCATAAGTAAGAACTGGTAAAACACATTTATTAAAAACTTTCCTTTTCAAACACATAGGCATATTTCCTTTTAGTATCAAGTTATTTCTACCAAAAGCACTCCAACCAAGTTTAATTTCATGATTAATTTCATCCATTATATTTCCATCTGTATTAATAATCTGACCAAGATATTTGTAACTGTTAACTTCTTCTAACTCATCATAATCAATCTTTATTTTCATATTTTGAGAAAATCTATTAAACATTACTTTAGTCTTTTTAACATTTATCTTTAGTCCTACTTTCCTACTTTCATGTGATAACTCCTGCAACATTTCCTGCAGCTCTGAAGCATTATTTTCAAAAACAACTATATCATCTGCAAAATCTAAATGACTTAAATAATCTCCATTTACTTTCACTCCTTTAGTTTTCCATTTTAATCCACAAAATATTTCGTGCAACACTGCTGTAAAAAGTTTTGGAGATATGGAGTCACCTTGTCTTACACCTTTCTCAATGTTAACTTTCCCAGTATCATTATGTAATCTAATTGTTGCTGTTGCATTTTTATAAATATTCTTTAAAATATGACAATATCCTGGATCTATACCTTGATGATCCAATGCTTTAATCACTGAAGAAATGTTTATAGAATCAAATGCCTTTTCATAATCTACAAATCCAAAACATAATGGCAACTCATATTCATTTGTCCTTTCTATAACTTCTCTCAATACCTGGATATGATCTACTGTACTAAAATCACTTTTAAATCCAGCTTGTTCCGTTGGTTGGTGGAAATCCAATGTTCTTTGTAGATGAGTTATAATTATCTTGGTAAAAATTTTGTATAAAACTGATAAAAGGCTGATAGGTCTGTAATTTCTAAAATCTTCTTTATCACCTTTTTTAAATATTAATAGTATTACTGCATTCTTCCAATCATCTGGTACATCTTTATCATTTAGACATTTGGTATATAACTTTTCTAAAAAAAATTCTATTTCTTCACCTGCTTCTTTTAATATATCAATTATAATTCCATCCTTACCTGGAGTCATTCCTTTCTTCATACATTTAATTGCATGTTTCACTTCTTCATTTAAAATTCTGGGCAATTCAGACGATGTAATAGAAATAGGAGGTACTTGTTCTTTATTACTATATAATTCTTGATAAAAGTCTTCTACCCATTTCATAATGTCATCTCTCTCTTTAGTAATAATTCCATCTTTTTTTTTCTTATTGAAAATATAAATTTCCTACCAATACCAAAATGTTGTTTTACATTCTTGAGACTTTTATTTTCTTCTACAGCTTTTCTTGCTAGTTCACAGTTATACTTTCTTATATCATTTTCAACTCTTTTCCATACCATTTTACAAAATTCGACATATTCAATTTTAATGCATCATTTTTGTATATCTTCATATTCCTTCTTTTCTTCATAAATTCTCTAGTTTCACACATACACAGATATATATATTATGGCCTGTAAAATTTTGTTTTTATTGTTTGTTTATTTTATTTTTCACAGTTTAAAATGTTGTAAAGAAAAGCATGCAAAAAAATGGTTCCGAATACACTTAAGACAAAGAGGGGAATATTTTTCTTAATTAAATTACAAAATTATACTAAGGAATTTATTAAATAATGTTTAATTTATACATAAGATAATGATTTAATCGCTATAAAAATAAATATAATTCTTAAGTACACATTAACCTCCAGTTTGGATGATGTATTTTGTAAAAGTTTTATACAAGTTTGTGCACTCCAGAAAAACTAGAAAATATTAGAGAAAAATATTTAGATCACGAACTGATAAGCTGTAAATTTAATTAAAGAATTTACGTTAATTGCGATCAATAAATTGCAAGAAATATTTGCTGATCACAAATATTTCTTGATAAGATTAATTAATGAATGGAAGAGGCTAAATTACTTTATATGGAAAGGAATTTCAAAAGCACCAATTAATTAGATATAGTCTTAAATATCTTATTGTCTGGAGATAGTGATTAATTGTGCGAGTAATCAGAAAACTATAAAAAGAGTGCACAACAAGTTGCTGCATTCATTTCCAGTTATTTTGACAGAGAGAGTACAGAGGGTATTCAGTTCAATTCTGGTGTAGGAGAGATCTAGTATTAGTGCTTTGGTCAATGTCCAGTGCTCAGTGGAAATGTAGTTCATGTGCATAGCTGAATAGACCCACAGAGATTGGGAGACTGTAGCCTGAGGAGACCATCCAGATAGCAGCTAAATGAGGAGTTGATTTTCCAGTGGTTTTCAAGTGGAGTTTACTAGTGGACTGTTGCAAAAATGAAAGTTGTAAGGAGCATAGTCAGTCATGGTGCTAAACTACAATGTGTTCATGGGCAGCTAAACTGGACTGGGGCCAAGAAACATGTAAACTGAGCCCATTGTGAACCGTTTTTGTAACAGCCAGCCTGAAAGTACATCATGGGAATTGAACGTTAGTGAACTGTTAAGATCGTGTCATTGCAGGCTATTTGCTAATCTGATTACTTGAAATATTGTGAGTTTTTATGTATATATTCATTTGCTGGCTGCCCAGTCATACTTGTAGACACAGTAGATGAAAAGTAAAACAATAAATATAAACTAATTATTAGCATTAAGCTAGCTTTCAGCAGAACATTGCTAAATCATAGTGCTGAATAAAATTATGCAGTACAGGTATATCTTATGTAATAATTAAATGAGACACAATATGCAAATAAGGCAATTACATATTCCTTTTTCCCAACAATGAAACACATAAATCCTTTTTTTCTTTTGAAAAAAAAATTATTCTATTGCTATATTGAATGTTACAAATACAAAAATTACATCAATTACATATATATTTGAAGCAAAGTAGATCCAACCTTCTCTCATGCTGCTCTTGTGATCTATCTTGGAGCAATTAGTCGATCCTTCTTCATGATTTTCTCCATGACATTCTTAAATTTAGTATCGTGTGGGGCTCTCATCCCTTCAATTGTTACTTTACCTCTGACACACCACAGAGTAATTCACAAAAATTACCAGTCTTATGTCTGTAAATAGACCCTGAGCTATATAGTCTTTAATTGATTTATAGTTTGCATTCATATTGCTGTACCATTCATGAGTTATCGATCTGTGATTGGACATACTGGGACATCTAAGAAAAATGTGGTCAATTGATTCCTTCTCTCTCTCACACATCTGGCACACAGGATTGATCTTCTTGAAATTTCTCCTGTATGCCAAAAATGAGTTCATAGGGAGGGAGTCCAAGTTGATTTTTATTAAGAAATCTTGAAATTTTGCCTCAATGAACCAGAATTTTTATCTCAAAATCAGTTGCTGATTGGTAATCCTGAAAGACCCTTTGCTTATGTTATTTTCCACATGTATTATTTTATATGCATTCCAGTATTTAATTTTTTATATAATTGGATTTTCATTCAGATCAACAACTTTCCGAGTACTATCAAATAATGAATTCCACCATTTATTATTATTGGGTGGTGGTCTATCCATTGGTATGATAACTTCTTGATATGATATAGTCGAGTTTTTATTTTGAAGCCAGAAGAGTATGTTATAGTCTCTCTGGAATATCTTGATTTTGATACAATGGAGTGAATGGCTGTTGAGCCTTCTAGGCATTTGGAGATAGATAGCAACATTTTTGTGGACTTAGAAATGATCTGTGCAATAGAGAACACTTTAGGGCAACACTTCAATCTGATCAGACTGCGAATGTCAATAGATTATTCGCTTAGGTGAGAATCCGACCCATGATATCACTGAGGAAAAGATCTGCATCAAGCTAAAAAGCCTCCCAGAGAGGGTGCATCCAGGAATACATGGAATATCAAAGTTTGTCCTTCTACATCTAGAGAAATATTTGGTGCCAATAATCAAAGCCATAATAAATCACTTAGCAGAGGGAAGTCAAGAGATTAACAACTTATATCCAATATCTCTCATACCTTTCCTAAAAAAGGGATAGAAGACATGACTTGAATAATCTGAGGCCTATCTCAATGATTCCTTTTTTAATTAAAATCATAGAACAATTAATTAAGGATCAAATTCAAGTCAAAATTTATAAATACATTTCTACTAATCAATATGCAAAAAAGGAGAATCATCAATTAATGCCATTGGCCAAATGAAACTATTATTGATGTTATCAGAGCCCGGAGGATATCAAAACCGATTGCCATCCAACTTGACATCTCAATGGCATTCAACTCAGACAGGCTAGACATTCTGATTGACATTCTTCAGAAATATGGAGTGCCAAATGTTTATCTGAGGATGATTACAAATCTATTAGCCAACAGAATCATCCATATCACAATAAATGGAAAAATTGCATCTGGGTTTGAACCCTCCATCTCTATTTCTCAAAGATCTCCACTTAGCATGCTATATTTTATAGCTTACATCAATCCACTATTGATGGGGATTGATAAATCATTGCCTGGAGGGTTTGTACCTGCCATGGGAAGGGAGATTAAACATCTCAGTCATATGGATGATATATTCATCTGTCTGCCTTCCAAGAAATATATCACTAAACTAGAGCAGATACTAGCTTGGTACTCAGATAAATACAAACTCAAATTCAATAATGAAAAATCAGCCTTCTGGAGCTTTCTAACTGGGAGAAAAATCACTTCAAATTTTATAGCTGATCCACAGAACTTCTTAGGCTTTAATTGTTCAAAATTGAATAGTGCTATGAGGAGAGAAATTGAAGAATCACTGTTAACAGATATTTGCCATAAAATGACCCCCCCTTTTTAAGATATTTGTTTCACTTCATGGTAAGGTAAGACTTTTAAACTCATTGATATTTCTGAAAATTAACTATTTCCTATCTGATATCTGCCCCTCCAAAAAATTTATCAAAAAAATAAAACTCTCTGTGTGCAAAACTATTCTGGGACTGAAAGGCTGCTGCAATCAACCTTCAAAAACATAAATCTTGTCTTGCTTTGGTGGTCGAGAGGTCAGCGCGACTGCCTTGCAGTTGCCCGGGTTGCGGGTTCGCGTCCCGGCCGATGCTATGACACTTAAAATAAAAAAAAACGTAAATCTTTTTTATGAGATAGTGATCATGTGATGTTTAGTGTTTTATAAATATTTTTTGTTAATAAATGTGGATTCTTTGCAATTACTCAAGCTTCTCTGTACTTTCTTTTCTCATTGTCTCTTTCTGAGAAAACTGTTCTAACACTGGGTTGGAGAAAATGTATGATCCGTGATGTTCATGCCTCATTTACATATTACTTAGATATCCTGTACTGCATAATTTATTCAGCATTATAATTCTGGTACTGTTTCGCTGAAAGTTAGCTCAGTCCTATTAATTAATTTATATTTATTTATTGTTTTACCTTTTCAACCAAACTCGAGATCAACAAGTGCTTATGTAGTTTGTTGAAAAGCTTAATAAATTAAGATTTATTGTAAAAATCAATATGTAAAAATTTAATGAATAATGTTTCTTAACAAAGTTATAATTAATATTTAGACACTATAAACATCAAGGTTTTTTAATAGTATTTATTGTTTTGGAATTAAATATCAATTTTAACTCTTAAATATAATAGATTCTTTTATAAATACTTTTGATAAAATTTTAATTATTTTTTTATATTGTTTTTATTCCATATTACGTATCCAATTTTTTAAAGCATATTAAATTTAACACGTTTGTAATTAATTGATTACATTGTTCTCTGCCCCAAGTTTATTTATACAAACAGTTTCTGAAACATGGTTAATGAAAGAAAATCTGAAGCTTTAAAATGAAAATGGCATACTTCATGTTATTAACTTCATAATTCGGTTAATATCGATTTATATTTTCTATGGTGTGTAATATATATTAATATTATTTTTAAACTTTTTTACTCAAAAGTTTTCTCTAATATATGTGTTCATTAGCTGTTAATTAATTTATAACTACTGGTGTATCTTTTTTTACTTTGATGCTCCATCTTTAATTTTTTGTCAAATTAATAAAGTTTGCATTGCCATTAGAGATTGTCTGGTTTGCCTACTCTAGAACATGCAACATATAATTGTCCACGTGAGAACCAACCGTGTCTAGATGTAAACCGCACAATTCTAAAGATTGGCCCTGAGCTTTGTTGATGGTGATTGCAAATGCCAATCGAATTGGGAATTGCAATTTCTTAAATTGAAATGGCATATCCGTTGGAATCATAGAAATGCGAGGAATGATGAAATCTTCAGTTAAAAAACGAAATGGAAAACAATGAAAAAAATAAACTATACTCTCGAAATTACCTATCACAAGTGTGGCATCTATATAATAATAGGTATATAAATAGTAGGTATATACAAACACGCACGTATTCGAATGCAACGTTATGACAAAATTTCAAAGCAATCGGTGAAGAACTTTCGGAGATTTAAGATTTTGAACAAACGAACATTTACATTTTTATTTATATAGATAACAACAAACAGAAACCCAATTCAGTATCTTCCTTTTGTTTATTTCTTTGAATGTAATTTTATTTTGTTATATTTTTTATATGATAGATATATAAGTGTACACGAGACAAAAGACAATTATGTTTTCTTTTTTTTAAAAAAGAGGATAAAAACACCTTTAGTTAGCATTTTTAAACATTTGTTTTAATTTAGAAAATGTTTTTCTTAGCTTTGAGACTAAAACTTTTAATCAAAATGAATTGCGTGTTTAAAAAAAGAAGGAACGAGAAAAAGAAAAATAACAACGATAAAAATAGATTATTTTATTTTTTAAATCAATTTCTTTCCTTTTTTTAACGGTTAAACCATGTTATTTTTAACCTTCAACCTTTTAAAATTAAATAAGGTTTACAAACGAGAAAGTTTAAAAATTGCTATAATAGTATGGGGAATTTTTGCTGACAAAGATTAAAGAAACTTTCTCCCGAGATTAACACTTAAAATGTGTTGGAGTTTAAGTTAAAAAATTTTAACTTTTTAAGTAAAGACTTTTAAAGTAATTATATTCTTTTCGTCAAATGTCAATATATAGTGTGTACTAAAAAAAAATACAATGGTATTATTGCATCGGAAGTGGCAGTATTGGGCCGTGACTTGAGTTCTAGAGTCTATCACTCTTATCACAGCAACAGACAACGGAGAAAATGATTGAATGCATATCAAAAAATATATATGTTAAAATGATGTCTTCAGATCTATTACAAGAAGTAAAATATATAACCTATTTGTTTTAATAATCAAACATTGTTGTTATCTAGTATGATTCAAATTTTTGTGGAAATATTTTGTAAATTTTCATTTTTTATCGGGAATCCAAATAACTTTTTAAATTTATCTATGCCTTTTTTGCCTCATCAAAAGGTGACCCCATGGATTTTTAACTTTTTTGATGTTTTAGCAAAAAATTTCGTGTTTTTTCTCATCTTTTAGTTTCCAAACACTGTACATACTTCTACATATCTTTAAATGTTATTTTTGAATAATGCAATACATTTATTATAACATTAATGAGATGTATTCACTGAATCTATTTAAATCTTTTTAAATTCACACCTGTTTACTTTTTCTATTTTACAATAATCACATTTAACTCTATAATTTAAAACTTTGTCAAGCGTTGTTGGCCGAGAAGTCATCACAGCCACCTTGCAAGCAAGTAGTTGGTTGCAGACGGTTGTGGGTTCGCGTCCCGTCCAGTGCTATGACATATGAAAAAAATAAAACTAGTCATTTTGAATATGGCTATCTCTCTATGATTTTTCATAAAATAGATGTACATATTCAATGTGATATTTAATTTTTTATTTATAATTAAATATTTTATTTTACATATTCAATGTGATATTTAATTTTTTGTTATTTATAATTAAATATTTTATTTAAATTTTGTGTTGAGAATTTCTATTTATCAATCTGCCCTGCATAGGTTAATTAACATCACATAATCATCATTTCTTGAGCTTGCTTATAACTGTTATTAAAATTGGCAAAACTCTCTATACGCATAAGCAAGCATAAGAAATAGTAATCATGTGATGTTTATTGGCTTAAAACCAATCTGCCTAATAGAATAGTGGTGGCTATGGTTATTAAAGAACCAAAGACACCAAAATGTTTAGGTACTGAACTGAGTTCAGACCTATATGACTATAAAAGCTAATGAGCTGGGATTGAAAATATTATAGTGTTTTCAATTTAAGACTTATAGTTTTGTAGTTAAGTGGAGATAAAAGGTAACTGCTGGAGAGTTGCATTAGATCCTAAGATCTAGATGCAGTGCTCCCAGATGTAAGGCTCCTCACTGGCCACAAGTCAGAAACTAGTCTGGGGATATTGGATGAGTAGGCACTAGATGGGGATTTTATGCACAAGCCTTCTGGCATCCATTGATTATTCTGGCCTGTTTTAATCACAGGTTAATTAAGTGGTATGATGACAAACTGTAGATCTCAGAATCATTAATTTATTAATCTATTACCTTTGATTGTCAAACATCATTTAAACTCCATAGCAACAAACCATTTTATGATTGTTGTTATTTTTATGATGATGATGATGTTTTAAAGGAATTTTATTCAAGGGGAAAAAGTTCAGACATAACAGTAGCAAATTCTCCTAGCCATAAACTGAAAACTACGATAAATAGGCATTAAATAGGAATTTTATGCACAAACCTTTTTACAGTCATTGATTACTAAAGCTTGCACTATGTGGAATTAATATATGGAGAGTTTTCTACTGTTTTAACAGCTTGTGTAAGCATAGGAAATGATGATCATGTGATGCTTTAGTGATTGCACATACATATATAGTTATATAGTAAAATTCAAATTACATTGAATATAGAGCTCCCCAAAAAAAGCTTCACAGAAACATTCCTGGAAGTAGTAAAAAATATATAGATAGCTTAGTGATAGTGATGAAATAAATGATAAGCATATCTCATTATAGGTTAGAACGCTGCTCTATGAGAAAGTTGCTGCATATATATTTGATGGGTAGATTTTTTTATTTCATATTTTTAATTTAATTTGAGTTTATTCTTAAAAGCAGTTTGGGTGAATTCTACTTTTATTATTGTAGAGAAAAAATTGCCCTTGGAAGTGATTGTTTGATGTAGTGAATTGTATTGTTTGTTTGTTTTTGCATTATATTTATAATATAATATATAGGGTATATGAGCACAGACTTTCACACAACCCACCACTCACCACTCTATCTCATATCACTGATATACTTGAACACATATATGCCAAAAAGATAATCACCAATATACGTATTTCATGCTAAACCAGCAATCATCAGTTGGTCCAGATTTATGTAGGTTTTGGCAAGTTCTAAACTGGTACATTGGAACAGAAAAGGATACATTGGTTCTCCTCTTTGCATCAGTGTTGTTATGACATCTTTTATTATTTAAGAAGTGTAATGTTGGCAGAAATGTCATGTTTAATTTGATACAAAACTCAAAGTGTTTGGCTTCAAGCATCCAGTATTTGAACCTTCAAAGGAGTTATTTATTATTAATTCCATGCACTGGTGAGACACTTGTTTCACCATATTTGACATATTGTTATGTATAAGTGCATTTTCTTGGGAGAATTCAGTTTTAAGATTGTACATGTAATAGACTCTATCATAGTAGTACAATGGTTTGTATGTAGGAATGTTTGTTAGTATTATGATGATTATTATTTCAATGAGATAGAGAATTTTGAACATGGTTGATATGAAGCTAATTGTTTTCTGTATTCTGAATATATGTATGGAGTTTAAACCTAATCAATTGATATTAGGATGTGCTTGTAATTTTTTAATTGAGGCAGCAGCTGCTTTCTACATAGTGGATAAATTTTTGTGGGAATGCTTTTAAGAAAATAACTATTGTAGTATAGTATATAATTTTTTGCAATAATTAACATGTTGATAAGTGGCACATCAATATATAATGAGAAATATAGTTGATAATGTGTTTATCAATTTGTCCTATATTTGTTTTTTTTCATTGCCATATAAAGTAAGTGGAATGGAAATTGTAAATATATGGTGTGTTTAACTTTATATATTTCTATGTGAGTTTTTCCTGTGTGTATATATATGTCAAATACATGATTTGTCCAAATTGAACCCCCAACTGATATGTATTTCTATATTTATTTAATATCATTAATCGTGTCTGGAGTTGTTGTCTTATTTTTTGGTGACAAGAAGATTGTGAATCATTCGTGTACATGATGCAAGATATGTTCCATTTTAGCATGGGATGTAAATCTCTTGAAGTTATTTTCCTATTGCATTGACAATCAATTTATATATAAGGGAAAGAAGAAAAAATGAATAGAGACCCTGGATGAATTCATTAATATGTATTGAGGACAATATTTTCACGTTTAATGTCATGTGGGTTTCTCTGATTATTAATAGGTACTTAATTTAAATATTTAATAGATTATGATATTTTTGTATTGTCAATTGTATTTATGAAATTGTTGATTGATATTGAATCAAATGCTGTTTTATATTCAGCTGTATTACCATTGGACTATTTTTTAGCATTATGTAGACTGTCAATAACTCTTTTGAACAATAGGGCTGTTTCACCTGTCAATCAAACTTTTTTTTGTATATTGAGCAGTTGATGTTTTAATAATAATATATGTTTCAATATTTTCACTGATGACTCTTTCTAGGTATTTTATGCCCAGTAGACCCATATATATATATAGGCCTATATACCCAGTAGACCCATATATATATATAGGCCTAATACTTTGTAATGTAGTGCTGAAATGTTTTTTTGAAGAAAGATACCAATGATGTCAAGTATAGATCCCTTATTTTATATAACTCTATGATATAAAGTTGCCATGTTAGAAATAACTTCCCATGTAAATTGATCAAGATATGAGAGCACAAAGATTGGTATTCTGGGATATTTAAAATTGTATGGGTCTCACATTTTATCTAGATATTGTACAAAGCCATGAAGTATGAATATGTTTTGTATTTTTATATCGCCAAACTATTTAGAAGAATATTCAATAAATTTTGTTTTTTGAAATTTTTCTTTAACCTGTTTAGCAGCAAACTTCAACTTTCTATTTTCAAATAGTCTCTAGTGAGAAATTTGTACACTTATATGAACATTTTAAAAATATGAAAATAAATGTCTAAATGGAGTTCTTATCTATAACAATAGAGCTTGATGTCATTGGATAAATTTATTCAAAAAGTTCATAGAATGAAGTATTAGATAGTCATTGGACTAATTGATCTTTTCAAAAAGTTAATAAAACAATATATTATATTATTTGAATTCTATGCTATTAAAATAAAGATAATTTACAGTTATCATCAAAAAAAAGAAAAAAATATTAAAAGTAAAGATATTATTTATTGTCATTAAAATTTTTAAAAAATAATTGCTTTACCATTTGTCAAAAGTCATTCTAATAAGGCAAATAAAAATTGCTTCTGCTTTTCTATAACAAACTTTTTAAGGATTGTCATTTTCTGAGAAAATCTTTTTATGGTGACATAATTTTGTGGTTTAAAAGTAAACCTTTTACAAAAATATTTCATTAAAAAAACCTTTAATTTGTAAACAAATTACTGAAAATTGAAATTTTCTGCTATTGATCTTGGGCTAAAATATTGAGCCAATCAGAAATTTTCATTTCTATTTGTCATTTAGACCATCTCTCTCATAATATTATCACACAGATAAGCTATTATCAGCCATGTGAAGGGATATTGTCATTGCCTATATGATCTGTATAATCCTGATATCTTCAAATTTGTAGAAAAAAACTGCACACTATCAATCACATAAGATTATAATAGGTTTGAAACAATGTAATGAAGGTTATAATGATCACAGATAGCACCATTGCAAAGCCCAAAATTATAAAATCTACAAAGATTGCTGCTGCTTTTATTAAAGAGTGTAACATATGCATAAAACATAATTATCATGTTATCATCTGTTATTACTCTCTCATTTTGATATAAGGCTATAATTACTCTAACAGTAAATAATTGATCTAAAATTCTTTGAATGTAATTTTTTGATCATACATTGACCTCTGACACAATAATTTTCCTCTACAGTAGTTCTCATTTGGATTTGTACTCCTTTGTCAATGCTACAGTCACTTTGGTATTATATGTTGTTGGAGTGCTTTGAGTCATTTATTTATCTAGCTAATATGCAAGTATTAGAAGCTTTGTGAGAGGGATGGAACTAAGGTAACATGGTTAATTATATTTAATAATTACATTTGTGAAGGCTACCCATGCCTGTACAATGTATAGAACAATATATTAAATTTAAACAACAGAATGTAAATTTAATTGAACAGCATTCTGTTTTTGTTTGCAGAAGAATTCTTATTATTTTTCTATACTGACTTGAGTAATTAATTAGATTTAAATTAAATTTAACCATTATTGCAAAGGAATCTGAGCTTGGAAAGAGACTAATTTAGTGGTGAATATATGATGCACCATTGGAGAATAGAATATGAGATCAATGAGTGGAAAATGTCTACCATTGTTAAATGAGACTGAGTTGGGTTGACAAAAACCCTCCCCACTCATAAGAGATAAAAGTATTGTAGCTCATCTTAAAATTACCCAATAATAAAAGCTGAGAAGTGGAGATGGCAATAAAGGAATTTAAAACCAATATTATTCAGTTGATTATTTTTGACATGGAGGTAGAAAAACATAGGCTATATTTAGTTTTTTTATTTGATGATTATAGTGATAATTGATAAATATTTTTGTCTAAATATAGCATTTTAAAAAAAATTGAAAGTTCAAAACCTGCACATATTGAGATGATACTCTTGGAATACTGAGTAACCTGATTTACTGAGATAGTTAAAGAGTTGAATTTGAGGTCTTGCATAAATCATTGTTTCACCAAGTTAAAACCTCCTATTTCCTCTAAGAGAGCTGAGAAAAATATTCAGAGAGCAAATGAGGCCTCATTGAGAGAAAGTATAAAGGTTCAGTGGTTTACCAAATATCAAACATTGTGTTCTATTAGAAATGTAGAATCATTTCTACATAATAAAGTTACAGATGAAGATTTCTCAAGAATTTGTCAAGCAGTGAACAGATCAAATTATAAGTTACATGGAAGGATAAAAGAACTTCAGAAGAAGAAGTTTGTAAATCTACATGGGCAAGTCAAAAGTAATACTGCAACTAGTATATCCTCATCATCAGTGAAAAATCTTAGTTCTTAACAACTTACTGATTGTGAATTATCAATTCTTGAAAAAGGTTTGAATTTCACCATTACACCATCTACTTCCCCACTATTGGATATAATGGCCACCACTGATGAGGTGACCCAAAACATGACTTTAGAAGAAGCAGCAGAGTTATTCTGCATAGTAAAAAGGACACTTGAAAGACAGCAAGTGCACAAGCAGAAGTCAAATATTTCATGTGATGAAAGGAAAGCTATTAAATCTCTCAAATAGGATACAACTATAATCAGGCTTCATGCAGATGAAGGTAACACTACAGTTGTAATGGATAAAACTGATTATCTTAACAAAATACAAGGTCTTCTCTCAGCAGGCCAATACAAAAAAGTAGCAAAAAATCCAATTCCAAATACAGAGGTAAAACTACAAGCATTACTCCAGAAGCATCACAGGAATTTCAGTGATTCAGAAAAAAGAAAATTAACTTCATATTTCAGCAAGATTCATCACTTGTATGGATTGCCTAAAATCCATAAAGACAATGTTCCATTAAGACCTATTGCTTTAGAATTCACCAAGTCAAAATTGGTCCAGATTTCTTCTCGAAGTTCTTAGTCCATTGATGTATAGGACACAGTCTTTTGTCAGGGATTCTAAGCACTTTGTAGATTAGTCAAGAACATGAAAATGGAAAGAACTGACATATTAGTAAGCTTTGATGTGGAAAGTCTGTTTACAAATGTATCATTTGATGAGGCATTGTCTATTGTAAGGAAAAGGTTATATGATGATAAAAGTCTACAAACTAGAACAGCTCTACCTATTGATAGTATAATGGAATTATTAACATTCTGTGTAACAACAACATAGTTTCAGTATAACTCAGAATTCTTCCAACAAAATCAAGGGATGGCCATGGGATCATCACTGTCACCCTTGCTCAGCAACCTTTACATGGAAGAACTTGAAACCATAGCCATAAATACTACTCCATGTCCACCTAAAGTGTGACTTTGATATGTTGATGATACATTTGTGGTATGGCCACATGGTGAGATAAAATTACAGTCATTCTGGATGCACATTAACAACATATCTACAATTAAATTCACAATGAAATCAGAACAAAAAGAAAAATTGGCATTCTTGGATGTTCTTGTGACAAGATTCCTTCAGGGCAAAGTAAAAACAACAGTGTGTAGGAAACCAACACACACTGGCAAGTACTTGGCATATACATCCAATCATACTAGAAGCTCCAAACAATACATCCAATCATACAAGAAGCACTAAACAAGGAATTGTACTATCATTATGGAACAGAGCAAAGGAGGTTTGTTCAAAAATAACTGATTTGGAAAAAGAAAAGATTCACATAGAACAAACGCCTATGAAGAATGGTTATCTATAAGCAGTCATAAAACCTTCAATAGACAACAGAAAGAGACACTAAAAGAGAAAACAATTATTGGTACAGTAGTGTATCCATACATACCAAGAATTGCAGACAAATTAAAAAAAATCTGTAGTCAACATAACATTAGAATGGCTTTCCAAAGCCATACCACACTTTAAGGAATGCTTACTTCTACTAAGCCTAAACTGGAAATGCTGAAGAACAAACCCTGTATCTATGAAATACCATGTGAATGTGGAAGGAAATACATTGTGAGACCTGTTGCCCGGTTGAACAGTGATTGAAAGGGCACAAACTAATGGTCAAAAGAAAAAAGATAGATGTGTCTATCATAGCAGATCATGTATGTACTAATGACCATATGTTTAATTGGGAAAATACAAAGATATTGGATAAAGAGGGAAAAATGCAAAGAAGAAAATTCAAGAAAACTGTTCATATGACAATGGTCAATAATCTTATAAGTCAACCCAGGGTGGCAAAACACGATGTATTATAATGATCAAAATGAAAGTGAAGATCGAATCTAACTGCAAACTACGATATCTGCTCTACAAGGTGCCATCTAGGCATTTAAACCTAGAAAAATTTATAGAGTAGGCAGATACGTGCTGTTAAGATTCCACTTTATTTAAATATTCAGATCGTTAGCCCAAGTCACTAGCTCAGTGGAGACGCAGAGATAAAAATCTATATCATAATTTATATCTTAAATATAATTAAATAAAAGCCACTGCCAGAAATTAACACATAAAAATATTTATTTACGCACATATAAAATAACATTTAAATTTTGAGGAATAAATGCAACGTTTTTGATTTTTATATTAACTTTTAATTTTACATTTAACTAAGTTTCAATGAGTTTAATATTTATTTAGATAATCGAGTATGAATAGACTACATAGATCTGCATTTGAAAAGAAAATATTCTTCCCTGATTTAACCTTAGGCAACAAATTTCGCAATCAAACCGGCGCCAATCCATCTGATACATTTATGTATTCAATGTAGCATGAAAATATGACAACACAAAATACTATACTGTCAGGAATGTACATCTGATCAGTAAGTAGAATTAGAGAAGACCATGTCTCTCCACCAACAGGAATGTGACATCTGTTGGTGAGCAGAACAATAAACATAAAACTCCATAGGAATGGACTGCAGTCCTTTGCCATCTTACAAATCCATCCATAGGCAAACAGGTGTGTGGCGTATATCTATAATCCTTCCCATAGCGGATCTCATACTATATCTACAATTACACAAATATATCCAATCCATTGAACCAATTCAACTATGAAATGAATAACCTAAGATTACTCTCTCTTAATATAACTTTACAAAACTATATAGCCATTCACGCCCAACTTAAATTTAACA
Organism: Epiperipatus broadwayi; assembly: GCA_028023455.1. Taxonomy (NCBI): domain Eukaryota; kingdom Metazoa; phylum Onychophora; class Udeonychophora; order Euonychophora; family Peripatidae; genus Epiperipatus; species Epiperipatus broadwayi. The sequence goes on from JAQFVV010000044.1 coordinate 5,607,718, forward strand.
TTTAAATACGTTCGCACAGATTATTTTATACAATTTGTTTTATAATGTCGAGTATAGATTGGCTGCACAGATTCCACGGTCAAAAACATTCCAAATTAAACACAAACGATCAAAATACAAAGTCAATCGATAACGTCAATTGCTGAGGGAATACAGGAGACCCTTTGGCATTCATCGTAAGATGCCCGCATTAACATTGTTGACCTATATATTCTAATCAAATGTGAAAACTTCAACACAATCAACCGCTAACAAATCTATGCAACGTCTATACCCAACCTAAATTTCATCATTTAAAATTTAAACAATAAATAATTTATACAATAAGAAAAAAAAATGGAAATGATTTTTATCAATCGGAAAACATATAAAATTAAACATTATTAATTTGATTTTAAACTTAAAAAAAGTCAGATGGAAGTTCATAAGCTTGAACGAAAGTTCTTAATTATTTTTAAATTTAGAGTTCATGTCAATATAGCTTATGGTAGAAGAGTCCAGGTTTCTGCTTTTAATTCCCGCGATGCCTCCATTGGAAGATAATGTTCTGGAGATGGCAATAGCTGGTTCAAGGTATCACAGTCTTTTCATTTTTTTTTTTTAAATAGAGAGTGTGGTATGTGCGTCCTACCACATCTCTCAAACACACAATGCTGGAACTGTCAGAAAAAACTGTATTTCCCTTTTTATATTATCCACACGGATTCAATCAACAAAACGTCACTAATCCATCACTTTCATTAGGGTCCAAGCCAAGGCTTAGTGCTTCCATTGGTCAAGCTAATTTCTCTTTATTTTCTTATCTATATTTCATCAGATCATTTTAATTATAATAGAGCCCAAGGGCCAGTTTGGTTTTCGATAATTCATAAACAATCATTTCCATTTACAGATTACATTAATTAATACCTGTTTTTATTTTTAAATCTTGTACTTTTTTTTTATTATAAAAAAGTACGTTCAAATACTTATTTGTTTTTTTAAAAAAATATATTTTTAAAGTTTGGCATCTGTGCGAATGTATATACGTTTAACAAACATTTTAATTTTAGCGTTTAGTTTTTTACTTTTATTTGCGAACTTTTAAGTTTTTATTTTAAATTAATGTAATGACATATTTATATATCGTTACAGTATGGAAGCCTCTAATTAATCTTGCTCTTAGGAAAAATTAAAAAAAAACTAATTAGCCTCATTAAAAAAAAATTGAAGGACTCAGGAGAATTTGAATCAACCCACATATATAAATATATCAAGTTTCTACTATATGTTGCCTTTGACAGAATAACTCAGTTGGTAGAGCGCTTGCCTTAAATTTGATATTCAAAAACTAAAGGTGTGAGTTCAATTTCTAAGTGAATATTGTCACTGTGCATACTTTAAAAATCTAAAGGTGTGAGTTCAACTTCTAAGTAAATATTGTTGCTGTGCATACTTGAAGAATCTAAAGGTGCGAGTTCAACTTCTAAGTGAATATTGTCACTGTGCATACTTCTAAGCGAATATTGTCACTGTGCATATAGGCCAGCAACACCTGATCCAGTGTATAATTATTAACCTGTATTGTCTATTTGTGTGTTATTACTAACAAGTTGTTTGTACTTGGAAAAGTTGAAATAAAGTTTAAAATTTTTTATACATTCAACACTCATAAATGATGGAAATAGTCCAACATATCACATCTTATAATATACCATCATTACAAACCTTCAAACAAATATTTTGGAAATCTCTCAGTCAATATTCCAAGAGAATCTCTTTTTTTGAAAGAAATGCATCAATTATTTACCATTCACTACCGAAAATAGCTTTCTAGAATTGATAACGTAATAAGCTTTTTATTTGGATTACGATCTCATTTTTTTAATATTATCAAAAATAAAATGTGAGTACTTAGAATTTATTTCGCTTGCAAACAAAAATATTTTTTAAATAAAGTCTAATGTATTCTTTTCTGATAAATAATGATTTAATCGTAAATTCAATGTTGAAAGTGAAAACAACAACAACAAAAAAAGACGCTGTAATTAAAATATATATTTTTTTACTATTTCAATTCATTCCGAGTGCCATTAATAATCGTTGGTATGCCAAGCATGGCACATGTGCCGTAGGTTGCCGACCCCTGATTATGTCATATTAGATTAGTAAATAAAATATTTTTTTGTATATTTAATGACTTTAAGTTATTAAGTTGTGAACCATTTTAATTAGTTTGAAAAGCCATATGGAAATAAATTTTAATCAAAAAATGTTTATTATATTGTAACTATACCATAGTTAATTAATTTAAAAGAATAACAAAGTAAATAATTATATGTATTTAGAACATTTAATTGAAGTCCATAAAATGAAGGAAATAAATATAACAATTATAATGCTTTTAAATTGAAATAACAAGTATGAATAATAAAAATGTTTAAAGAAAATAAGAATGGTATGAGTTACATAAATTATTGTAAAGATTAAAAAAATAAAAAGAATCGAAGTGAACAAATAGCATAAAGATATAATAACAGAAGGAATAATATGTTGGACTGCATTCTAGAAATTAAGATGCGTCTTTAGAAAATGTTTATTTTGAGATGAGGTGATGAAATAGACATGTATATGTTGACTCATTAAAAAGATTTGAATAAGACCTTTGTAAAAAATAATGAATGTCATTTATCATTTAATGGCTGTTGCTCTAAGATATTTCCATCAAGACTGAAGTTGTGTGACTACTGGTATATTTTTCTCCTAATATCAATTAATTAAATTGTTTTTGTTTTTTTTACTTTTTAGCTTATTTAGTTATATTTTATTTCATGAATTAATATTATTTGTCTAGAATATTTTAAATTTATGATTGAACATTTTTAAAACTTTATTTATAAAATTCGAATAGATTTATATATATACTGTCACTGAAATTTATCTTAATAAAGTTTGCTTCAATAATGGATAAATCTTGTAAAAGATGACATGCTAATACTATGATGAATTATTTTTCCTCCACAAATACTAAAATATGAATAATGTCATAAAACAAATATGTATTTTGGTTTCACTTATTAAGTAAACAAAAAAGAGATGCAATTAACTAATAAATATTTTTGACTAAATTACTTTTGACTTTTAGTATATGTGTATTTAAACTAATTTATATATATATATATATTAAAAACATGATACTTATATAATGAAAATTAAAACAAAATTGGATTGTCTAATAATAGTTAAGTAACATATATATATTAATGAAAACCAAGTCATACATCACGTGACTTGTTTAGCAAATAAGTCATACAGTGTATGACTTGATTTTCATTAATATTATAGCTTGACTGTTAAGGCTTTGGCTATGTTAGATTGCTAAGGCTATTAATATATGGTGTGTGTGAATTTAGTTCAGTCCCATATGGCTATTTTGAAAACATATAAATGTCTTAAATTATTACATTTTCTACTTAATAGTTAAATATTAGATAAATGCTGGGCTTGCATTTGTATTTTGGATCCACATCTGGATATCCTCGCTCCTCTCTGATGAGTGTCATTACCTCAAAACAAGTTTGGTGATAGGGGTAATTCTAGCTAAAGATTTGGAATGTGTTTTCTTGTGGTATTTATTACGAAGAAAAAATAAATAAATAAATAAATAAAATAAGCTTGTTTAGAATTATTAGCATATATTTAACTCTTTGAGTTAGATAGATGTTTTAAATCATTATTTTTTTATGATTATAATAAGTAAATTTCTTTGTACTATTATAATAAAACATCTTAAATTATATGTTTCAATAGTATAAGTAAAAGTAATTCTCTATACAGTAGTGCCACCCTGTTTATAAACAATTATGTGCTAGTATAAGAGATGGTGATCATGTGAAGCTTAATGGTTTAAAGTAATTCAGTTAGCCTAATTAGTTAGTGTTTATTTAAAAGGTTATCTTAGATTATTTAATATTTACTTGAAAGAATAAAATTAATATTTAAACTAAAGAAGAATTAATCTAGAGCGTAATTTTTTTCAAATAGATATAATAGATAGAGTTTTTTTATGCTGTCTGAAATGATCAGTTAACTTTGTTAGGATACTTAGTTGTGATTTTCAAAATACTTTAAAAAAGAATCATAGTTATGATTTATTAAATATCAATTTATATGAAAGTATTTAAAGTTAGAATTTAAAATAGTAAGTATAATATAATGAGATTAGTGCTAATTTTTAATTGATTTTAAGTGTCTGTCAATAAATAAATTATGTTCATTGCATAAAAATGGTTATATTAATTTAGATGTACATGTGTGAGTGTTTGGAGCATGCATGTAAAATATTGAATGTTCAAAAGACCTATTAAAAGTAATAAATATATTTTTAAATTGGATATATCTATTATAATATTAAAAAGTTTTAATTATGATAAAATAAAAAAATTAAATAAATTGAAAATAGTATGTTTAATAAAAATAATTTTTAATATGAAAATTGGTTAATAATTTTATGAAATAATTGATTTGATAATAATTTAGACTTAATAAAATTATTAATTAATAAGTTCATTTATTGTCTAGATGATCACACATTGTCTGTATTTAAAGTATAAGGTCATGGTCAGATCAATTAAAAATCAATAATGACTATTAATTTAAATATTATAATGCAAACCTGTATTTACTGATTTAATAGAGAGGAAATTCAATATTAATTTTGTTGCATTGATGAAGAGAAAAGAAAACACACATACTAGTATAAAAATAGATACACATACAAAATTAAAATATTTCTTTACACTTCAATTTATTTAATCTTCACTTTAAATTTTAATTTTGAAGTAAATTATTTGGTTTTTATTTGACTATTTATTTTAAGTCAAAGTTAAAGTTTAAAGTTTTATTTTTTCTCAACTTCATGAAAGAGTAAAAAACTAATAAGTTTTCCATGCAGTGTTTCTTCTAAAATCATAAGTTCAACTTATTTATCAATCAATAATTTACAAAAAAGTTAGTAAAGAAAATTCTAATATTGTTTTTCAAAGAAACCAAAGAAAAAGTCATGTAAGGAAAGTATATTGTTTTATTGTTGTATAATATTAGTTAAAATCTAAACTTTGCTATAAGACTATCTCCAGCATGTTTCAATTAACTTTTAATTAGTTATTAATACTAATTATTTGCTACTAAAATAACCAATCTACTTATATCAAACTACATATAAAATAATGAATTTCTATAAAATTATTAAGCTTTTAAAAAGAAGCATTGAAAATTATTTAAAATTATCTTATAAAATTATAATAAAAATCAAATTTATGAAGACCAAATTTTTAATTATCACATTGAAAAACTATAGCCATATTGTTTCATATTAAAACAAATAATATAAATATTCATCTCAAGTTTACTTATTCATCTATTATTTTAATATTTTGCTTTTAAATTCCTGATTGCTTTAAGTATATTGTTATTACATTTAAAAATTAATAAATATAATTTAGGTTTACCACAGTCAACATGCAATAATAAAACTTCATAAAGAGCAATTTTAGATAAAGAATTGTCATTCTGTTTGTAGCTCCTCTAATTTTTATTCCCATTTTAAAAAAATGTATTTTGAAGGAAACCATTTGGCATCAAAATCATTTGCCATCAGCTCCTGTTGTTTTATATTTGTGAAAATTATTACAAACTTTTTTTCCAAAATATTTCTGCATATATGTATGTTTGCTTTACTTTAGTAAAGGACAATGTGTTTATATATCACTTCAAGAAAAAGGTAAAAAGACTGAAAAGAGATTGTTTTCCTGATAAAAAGGAAATGAACTGTTAATATCTAAAAATGGTATTATAATTATTGCGTACATATATTTTTATATTTTAGAATTATTATAGACATAGCTTATAGGTATTATATTATGATTATTATTAGTTGTTATATTATAAATATGTTTGTATGAATGGTTCTCCAGAGATGGAATTGATAGGTTATACAGTAAATTTTCTTTTATCTATAGGTTTTATTATTTCAGTGTTTTTCTGAATGATTATTTAAAATTACAAATGATTGTATCCAGAGGTATAACAGTCATTTTTGTATATTATGAAAAGTATTTCATGAATGGAAGTATTATAAATATCAGTATGTCTATGAGACTTTCAAATAGTTTATACATAAAGTGTTGTTACAATTATGCTATAATAGGTATTATCAGTATATATATATATAATAGGTATTATCAGTATATATATATATAATCTTAGACTCAGTGAATGAATTTATATGCTTTTTGTATGTGCATTTAGGATGAACAATTATTCATATATTATTATTATTATTATTATTAGGTCCATGTCTTTTATTATTAGTAGTATATTTGAGATAACTTTAAGTGGATATAGCTTCTCCATGAAAGAGAATATGGCTTGTTCATTCATTGGCATCACCTGCACATAGTTCCAATTGCTCAATCATATTTTCACTACTTATATTTCTCTTATTCACTATGCCTAGAATTTCAATATTAAATATAATTTCGTGTATATACACAGGTATCTTCAACTTTACTATTTATTATTAGCTCCACTATAATTTTTTATTAAAAGTATATTATCAGTGTTAAGTATATTTATTTCCTCATCCCAGCATAGATATTATTTATATTATAATTTATATTGCATATTTGTTGCTATTGTATTAATAAGTATTAAACATATCCACACTGATTTTATAATACTATTTTTGATTAACCAATAGTTCAGACAAGCTCTTAATTAATAAGTGCAGTATGAGAAAATATTTAAAATCTCTATCCAGAACACTCTTATCTCCAGACCCACTGGTTTCGAGCTGGAGAGCTAGAATATTCAGACACTAAATCTAAAATATAAACCCAAAACCCAGCACTTATTTCAAATGTAATTCAAGTAGAAACTCAAATTTTCAGACATGAAAATGACTTTAAATCCAGATTTCTAACTTAAATAGCTATATGGGACTAAACTAAATTCAGATCTTCCATTTTTTAATATCCTCAGCATAGCCAAAGACTTAAAAGTAAAATTATAATAATTAAAAAAGCAAGTCATATATAATGTGACATTACTTTTATAAGCTTGTAGTTACAAAAATGCAATACAGAGAGCGTACCAATAGCTCAAACAAGCTCTTAATTAATAAGTGCGGTATGAGTAAAAAATCTATCCAGAACACTCTCATGTCCAGATCAACTGGTTTCAAGCTTATAAAAATAATGTCACGTTATATATGACTTGCTTTTTTAATTATTATAATTTTACTTTTAAGTCTTTGGCTATGCTGAGGCTATTAAAATATGGTAGATCTGAATTTAGTTCAGTCCCATATAGCTATTTAAGATAGAAATCTGGATTTAAAGTCATTTTCATGTCTGAAAATTTCAGAGTTTATACTTAAATATATGTATGAAATAAGTGCTGGGTTTTGAGGTTATATTTTAGATCTAGTGTTCGAATATTCTAGCTCTCCACTGATGTGAGCCATAAGCTCGAAAACAGTTGGTCTGGAAATTAGAGTGTTCAGGATAGAGATTTTAAATATTGTTTCATACTGCACTTATTAATTAAGAGCTTGTTTGAGCTATTGGTACACTCAGTGTATTGCATTTTTGTAACTACAAGCTTGTAAAAGTAATGTCACATTATATATGACTTGCTTTTTTAATTATTATTTTTGACTAAGTTAAGTGAATAATATATCCTAATAGTCTGAATAAAGGCATGAAGATATATTGAGGTTTTCCTGAAGGTTTGTGCCTGATGATGTCTAGTTGTATTTTTATATTGGACTATTTCCATCATCTAATATGTGTATTGAATGTCTTTAGAAAAATTTAACTTTATTTAAATATTCCAAATCCATTCAATTGTTAGTGATAGTACATCAAGCAGGTTAGTATATGCACATTTCCCTGCTTCTTTGGGTGTTGCTGACCTTACCAGTGACAGTCATAGCATGGGATTCGAATCTGGGTCCTTAGATTCTTGAGTATTGAATTTTAAGATAACCCTCTAACTAACTGAGCCATTCTGTCAAAGGCAACAGTCTGCAGTAATTTCACATACTTATCTATGAGGTTCCTCTTGATTTCTTTACTTTTTCCTAAGAGCAAAGTTGATTAGTGGTTTCCATACATTATGTATAGTCACACTAAGTTGGCTTATGGGATTTTTGCCATTGTCATGTGAGCAGCTTCTTTAAATTTTCTTCATTGTACCTTTTTCTTCTCTATCCAATATTTTTGTTTTTTTCCAATTAAGCATATGTTCCTTGTCATATCAGGAATCTCATAGATAAGTATATGAAATTACTACAGACTGTTGCCTTTGGCATAATGGCTCACTTGTTTAGAACACTATCTTAAAATTCAATATTCAAGAATTTAAGGACCCAGGTTCAAATCCCTTGCTAGTACTGTCATTGGTCAGGTCAGCAACAACTTAAAAAGAGGGGAGAATAATATCTTTCAAAATGTTGTGCATATACTAACCTATTTGATATGCTATCTGTAACAGTTGAATGTATTTGGAATATTTAAATAAAATTAAGTTTTTCTAAAGACATTCAATACACATATTAGATGATGGAAATAGTCCAATATAAAAATACAAATAGAGATATATTGTTTATGATATGAATATTGTGTTTGGAAATAAGGATTTATTTGATGAATAAAAGAACTATTGGGTAGTAAATATAACTTATATGATAAAATTATAGAAATAGTTTTTTTTTTTAAAAAAAAAAAAAGGTACACCAAATGTATTAATAATATCTATAAATTATAGATGGTAAATTAAAAGAAATAATAAATATGGATTATTATATATTGTAAATAAATATTTTTTATTAATTAAATACATTTTAATTTTATTTCCATTATATCATTGCATAAGAAAATGTACTTTAATAATATTAGCATTAATAATTATTTGAAGAATACATTTCAGTGGTCAAATACTGTTTGCATATTAATTTTGGTTAATAATTATTTAATTATTTTATCTGCATTCTTAGAAGATAAATGTTATATTAATTACCTCATTTCAAATGCATTTATTGTGTAGTTGGCAGAATAAAATATGCCCTTACTGCCTTCTACATTATTTTGAGATTGCTTAGTAAAATTTGCATCAGAAAATATAAGATTTCTGTATTTTATGGTCAGTAGAAGTCAAATAATAATATTTTAATAATTGTAAAATATTTAGAAATATTTTCAAGTTATAAATTATATATTATTTAAGTCTTTGGGTATTCTGTTATGTAATTTCATTTCTACTTTCTTAAAATACTAAAATCCCAAAATGAACTAAAATAAATGTCAAATGATCCATGTCTAGATTAAATAATAATCATCATATTTTTGTTAAGAAGTTAAACACTATTAACATTTTGTTTCAAGTGCATTTTATTCTAAATTTGAACCCTGAGATCAAGATATCCTAAACTTGTAAAAAAATATATATTTGAGATAAATATAGTTTTAAAACCTGAGATTAAGATATTTTAAACTTTGAAAAAAAAACCCTCATAGTTGAGATTAAGATATTTTAAAACATAAGATGTAATATTTTAAACTTGCAAAAGAACTTATATTTAAGATAAATACAATATTCCTAAAACATAAGATAAAATATTTAAGATTGAAAAGAACCTATATTCAAAATCAAGATATCTTAAGAATCCAGATAAAATATTTTGAATTATAAAAGAACCTTGTATTTTAATAAATATATCTAGCTATGGTATTATCTACAAGAGGGCTCATACTCTGGGGTTGTTTTTTTTAAAGGCCATGTCATATGGTGCCTATGCATGAAACCTTGGATCACCAGCCTAAAACCTGTGATGATTATTAGGTTACAATCTATATATATATATATTGGATTCAGCAACATATTATTAAAAATATATATGTAAATTCATAATCTTCTTTTTCTTTCCAAAAAAACTTTATTTTCATAATTAACGATATATATAATATATTATCATACACTTTCCAATGTTTCAAATGTTTAACATGGTTACAGTCATTTTCAAAAATATATTTTTGGAGAACATATATATTTTAAAAGAAAAAGTGGTATTTTAATTTATTATTGGTGAATAACGGTATTTTATGGTAACAATATATCATATTATTAAAGTTACTGTTATATCAACATTTATGATAGGTTGTATTTGTCATTCATTTGGGGAGAAATTTTTATTTCAAAAACCACTGTAGAGGTGCTGCAAGCATCAACATTGAGAACAAAATTGAAAGTTCATTCAATAAAAAACAAAAACAGAAATCTCTAATATATGAATGGGTGATAAGAGATGAGACTATATATGTATACATACATATATGTGGATTTTTTTATATTATAAAAAGTTCTATTCTTGTTATTTATTAGATGGCCTTTAATCTTGTTCTATGTTATGTTGCTTGCAGTATTTTGACAATAGTTTCTTAAAATAATACTACTAATTTAGTTAGTAAATGATGTGATACAGCAGAAATGATTGTACAATAATACTGTTAGTTATCTATGGATTAACTCAGACATTATATCTTTTCTATTTGTTGTCTGTGAAATCATTATTTTAACATATACATAAAATAATTGATAATACTTTATTTTCTTATATATAACAGATGATATAGTTGTGTTAATGTGTTTTTAATGAAATTAACATTTTAATTAATTCAGAGAACGCAAGAAAGTCCTACTTAGGATAACCCATATGAAAATTCATTTGAAAGGAATATAATAAGGAATACTAAACAATAATGCATTATAATTAAACCTCATTAAAGCATGTTAATAATAGTATATCAGTAGTTATATATAGAAATGATACATGCTCCCATTTGACATTAGACAATACTATAATAAAAAAGTGATCCACCTTCCTACTAAGATCTTTTTAATTATAAAGAATATTGTCTTGAGTGACTAAAGAAGAAGATGTGATAATATTTATTAAAGATATTGGTTTTTGTTTAACAAAATAAAGACACCCCAATATTGATCTACTCAGATATCTATATTCCATTTTCTCTTTGTTTCTTTAAGCACTTTGTCTATGTGACCAAATAATTCTGAGAGAATGATTTAATAAATTTAAGATTCAATGAACTTAACATATCTAAAATCAAGATTCATAAAGTCTTCAAAAAATAAACAGAAAGCTAAAAGATTAAAAGTAAAACATTTTCTCAACATTTCACACTACAAGAAATAAACTTTCTTTAACTTTTTAGAACTTAATTTAAAAATAATAATGTACTGTCATTAATCATATTGTTTAAAATATTTTTACTTGAAAAGCAATAGAAACATTAGAATTTGGAGGTTTTTATTTAAATTGTTTTATTATTTTTTTTAGTTTTTAATTAAATAAAATTTTAAAGGTAAATCTTGTTCTCCATTTAGAGACCTTGTGTCATCTATGATGGAGAAAGGAAAGTAAAGAAAAGTTTAGAGTGATTTTGAATTGTCCAATGCACACTGTCAATAAATTACTTAAAAAAAAAGCACTGATGCCTTTTATTTTTGGATTTTTAAAAAATCAAAAAGTAAACAACAATTAGTCTGACCACTAAACATCACATGATCACCTTTCCTATACTAGCACAATTGTTATAAGCAAAGGCAAAACTCTCCATACAGTAGTGCCACCCTGTGCCAAACAGAGTAATCAATGGATGCCAGAAGGCTTGTGCATAAAATCCCTATCTAGTGCCTACTCATCCAATATCCTTAGACTAGTTTCTGGCTTGTGGCCATCATCAATAAGGAGCCTTGGATCTGAGAGCACGGCACAAGCCAGAAACTAGTCTGGGGATATTGGATGAGTAGGCACTAGATAGGGATTTTATGCACAAGCCTTCTGGCATCCATTGATTACTCTGTTTGGCACAGGGTGGCACTACTGTATGGAGAGTTTTGCCTTTGTTTACAACAATTAGTCTGGTGCAGAATTCAAATGAATAAGAAATGTTTCATTTTAAACTCTTTTTTATGTTAATTTGTTGTTGTTGCTTCAAAGCCAGAAAGTTTATTTGAGTTGTTGGTTTGCTTTGTACTTTGTATTAAATGAAATTAATAATTATTATTTTCATCAAAGTCAACAATTTATTCTACACTTCACTATTTTTATCTCCTTCCCTCCTTCTCTGTCCTTACTTTTTAAGAAGCTACTAAATTTTTTTTTTTTTAATTTTAAAGATAAGGAATAAAAATTCGAAAACAAATCTGTAAATTACTAATACTAAAAGAAATTATTTGAAATTATGCATCAAACATGTTCATCAAAGTTAGAAGGTTTTCTATCTTAATATAAACTGAGCATTGATATGTGTGTGAGAGATGATGATGATGATCTTGACAAACTCTTGAGTGCTGGATCAGTACAAAATATGTATATTGAAGATCTTTTTTTTCACATGTGGTCATGTGTCTTGGTTGTATAAGAAGCAGTGGTCATTTGAAGAGAATGTGAAACTCTGTGTTCAAATCCCCTCTAATTACATCTAAAAGTTCAATATATACATTATATTTGTATTCAAATATCAAACTTTTTTACTTTATCCCATTCTTCCACTCTTTTCTATTTTTCAAAACCAAAGAAGAAATTGAGAAGACAAATAATACCAAAAGTTCTTTTTAAAAAGATATCTGTCAATGAAAAATAATAAAAGGTTTTTAGATTACCACTTTGAATTTATAAAATGTGTAGTATTTTGATAGATCCCTTTTTATAATTCAAAGAATCTTCAATCAATCAATTAGTAATACTGATATTCTTTCATTATGGCAAGCAGTAATTTTAAAGAAACAAAGAGAAAATGCAATCTAGATAATCAATTAGAGAAGTATAGAAATTCATTCTTCTTTTAAAATTTTATAACATTCATTAAATAATAAAAATGTAATACAAGAAACTATAACTCATGTATAATGATCTATACAATTGTTTAAATAATACATTGTTATAGTAAATAATATATATATTGTACCATTTGTTTATACGGTACAAATATATTGGCATCTGGTAAGATATTTAAAAGCTTAAAAAAAAAGTAAATTTATCGATCTTTTAAAAGAAAAACATTTTTAGATTTTTTCTGATTAGTATAATTTATTGTTTAAAAAAAACGTACAATGAAAATTAAAATTGTCGTTCATATTTTTTTTTATGTAATTAAAAATAAAAGTTAAATTGGAAAGAATAAATGACATGCAAATTACTGATCCAGATAAATTAAAAGAATTTCAAAAATAAAAAGATTGCAAGTAGAAAAGTAAAAAGATTGTAATTAGAAAAATCTTTTTAATAATTAAAGATGGCAGAATTATGCTAAAAAAAACAACAACTTTGTAACTTAAATTTAAGAGAAAGTGTAGAAGATTATTATCTTATATGCTGATAAAAGAATGAACAAAAGATATGCGCAGAAGTTTCAAAACTGGATCAGGGTATAAAAGGAGGAGGACAACCTCAATCTAGGTCTTCTCTATACCTTCTAGTTATGGGTCTGAAAGCTGGAGGTTTCCACAAGCATAACCTGTGGCAGGAATATACATCTGCATAGGTGCACCACTTGCAGTACCCAGTCGTCAAGCAAGCAATGGAAACGGGCCCTGTGAAGACTGCTTTTTGCAATAAAAGAGTTATGACAGCCATGCCTTTTCTCCAGTTATAGAATGGAACAATAATGGAAGATGCCAGCAGGAGAGACCGATGGAAATTCTTAGGAGCTTGGAATCCCAAAAACACACACCAACTTACCAGTAAGTTAAGAGTAACTTTTCCTAATTGTGACAAAGTTTGCAAACAATTATAAAAATTGATATCAAAATAATCCCGATCAAGACTTCAAATTTTATTCTGCAAGAGACTTTCGTGTACCTAAGAACTATAATCATTGAACTGTTTTTTTTATTATTAATTAATTCATGTTTGAATTAGTGTGTGTGTCATCTTTCCAATTAATTAAATCATAATGTTTTTGTTTTTTATTATTTATATTTTAATTTGTTAAAATAAAAAATCTTTATTTCTAATACCCCTATTCATTGTGCGTTATTAATGATTATTAATAAATTTATGAAAGTTAATTATGATTTAAAAATATAATTTACCTTGCCAATGCTGTATCGAAATTCAATCCTCCAGAGTTTCTAGATAATTTCGTCGTAGCTAAATAAATAAAAAAGGGATGTTCGCCAGTGAATTCTAAATATAGAATTCTGGCGCCTTTCAAATAAATTAAAAGCTGGCTTACTTTATCCCATTATTTTAGTGGCTACATTAGTTAAAAGAGTGTTGTGTGACCAGGAAAAATAATTGCATCCATTAAATCTTACTGAATTGTATGACAAAACAAATTTAATAGATAGGACGTAATTTGGTCACCGAGTACAAGTAGTTAACTCATTTAAAACACTAAATAAGTAGTGGACGTTACAATATATATATTGTTATCTTTGGCTTTGGTCAAAACTAGCTGCATTCATAGCAGATGCAGTTTTCACTAAAGAAAATTTTTTTCTCATAGAAGAAATTTAGTAAATTAAATTATCAAAAATAATAATAGTTTAGACTAATCAGAGTGATTGGAAAGCTTATGATATGTCAGTTTATATCATAAATTTTAGCTTGCTAATAGTCGTGTACAATTCAGTAATCAATTTATATGATCAAATCTGTAAAATTTAATATTGTTTAATAGGGTTAGTGCTAGCTTTAATTCCCATAGTTAACTAGAAAGGCTATTTGTGGATGAGAAGTGAATGTGGTATGGTATAAAATAAATTTTATTTATCGGGACAATTATAAATTTTCTTGTCTCATGTAGGGTATCATTTAAAAGCAAATTGAAAGGACTACAATTTTATTTTGATTTCAAATATATATCTGATAATATTCAGTCATAAAAATTTAAGTGAAAGTAAACCCATTATTCTAAATGGTAAAAATCCCTTTCAATTTGTTACAGATATTTTTTTTTACAATTTAAGACCAGGAAATTCTCAAGTAAACCACATGATCATTTAATAGTGTGAATAATTAATATTAAAATTGAGTGTAATAACCACTCAAATTTATTACCAAGGATGAATGGTCAAGAAGGTGGGTTTGAAGTTGAGTGACAACTGAAGGTTATAAAAGGGCCACACACAATTTGAAGAGGGCTGCTTTTGTTCTGTTCTTGGTATGTTCTGGTTCTATTCTATGTCTGTTTCTGTTAATTTTATTTTGTTCCAGAAACAGACATAGAATAGAACCAGAACATACCAAGAACAGAACAAAAATAGCCCTCTTCAAATTGTGTGTTAAAATACTGGCAATAAAAGTAAAATTTGTACCAAGTTTAATAAATATGTCTAAGTAAATATCTAAATCAGGTAAGCTTTTCACTCCTGATGTCAATCATTAATTAGATCCCAAGGATGGAAAATTTCTGTGCAATCAGTCAATGGATAGTGCATTTGAAATGGACTCTCCAATCTTCCCAATGTGAAATTTCTCAGGTAGTAACTTTCTTTGATATTCATTCTGATACAAGTGTTTTATGTGAAATATTTGAATGGCTTTATTCGAGAAAGTGAAGGAAAAGACTGAAATGTGAACATTCACTAAATAGTTTTGTACTTGTGTTTAAATTAATTAGAATGTAGACCAAGCTTTCCATGATCTTTTTTTTTTTAAATCATGAATGAAAACTTTTTTTGTGTGTGAGAGAAGTTTAAAATATGCCAGAATAACTGCTATTTAAGTAGGAAAAGATACCGAATAAATGAATATTGTAAGTGAAATCATAAATATAAGGTGATAATAAATGCTGATCTGGACATCTAAATGAAATTTCTAAACTTATAATACCAGTGAATGATTGTGTCTCTTAAATGCTGTTAAACTGAGTCATTTTGGATAATCAACCTTAGATTAAGTGATTTTGTTTTAATATGAAATGCTTCACAAAGTATGTGTGAATGACTAAGCATCCTAAAGAAATAGTGCAGCTCCTTTGTAAAATATGAACATTCTAAACTTAAAAATATTGTAAACAAGTGTGCAATTTTGGATGGTTTTAAATCGAGGAGTTATGGCCGTATGTGTGTTTTCATGTTTAAATATTATAATGTATGTGCAGATTAACTTTAAATGATCTCCAGGAGAATGATGATCATGCTAATCATCACAGGGAATAGAAAGATCATAAACAATGGACTGTGCTAAAAAAATTTAAATATAATTTTCTCTTTATTTTATTATGCATTTATTTATTGTATGTAGTGAAAGCTTATTTTATTTTAGGGTCGATTGTTTAAAATATATTACTAAATATACCCGGTATAATTTGGGTTATAGTAGGGTAAAATATACCTTCTTCATTATATATTGTATAATTTAATTTTGATGCTATCATAATATAAATGACTTGTCTGTGTGAGGGTTTAAGATGTTTATATGAGAGGTTCATGGATCTATAAAATATTTTTTTTATGCTTACAAGTAAATATTGATATTATTAATGTTTTATTTTATTACTTATATAGTTTTAAGATTTTGATATTACTATGTCCTGGATGATGAGAAATTTAGTTGTATGTTGAAAAATGATGCATATTTCTTATTTCATAATTATTTAAGGCTTCGGTAATTTTATAGTTGTATTTGACTGTTATAACATTATTGGTTTTATACATCAATATAGTGTTTAGTGAAAGTTCAAACCCTGTTCTCTCAAGATTAAGTGATGTTTGTGAATGACTATGTTTGTTGAAGGGATGCTAGGTTACTGCTGCCTTAATGGTTGAGATTGAGTGTAGCTCTCTCATGATTATAAGTATTAAGTATTTTAGTAATGTAGTAGGAGATCAAGAGTGTATCCCCAGTTCCACTGTCAATATGCTCTGTAAGAGATATATCCTAGGTTATAGTTGTATTAGTGATTGGTCATGCCCAGATTTATATGTATAGTGACTGGGTTCTAACATATCTTATAGCCTCAGAGTAGGAGCACCCCAGGTTTATGCCATCACAAATGTAGTGCTTTGTAGTTTTATTTTTCTTACAAATATATGTTTTATAACTATATCTTTATCTGAGAATTTGTTAATTTGATGGTTGGTCATTTAGGTAATTCTTATTAGGTAATTCTTACTTCAGGGAACTTTATAAAATTTAAGTGTAAATCAAGAATTGATGTATAATGCTTTGGCTGATCATAGCTCACCGTCCTATATAAGACCGATAATCATTCAAAATTTAAAGTTAGTGTTAAAAGCCTAAATAAGCAATGCACATCATAACCAGCTCTTAATAGAAGCAAGTCATCGCTGGATTTGTAAGATTAAGGGTTTATTACTCATGTTGGGATATAGAGAGCATTGAGTGTGTGTAAATGCATATGATCTCTAGAATAATTAATCAGTTTAGAATTAAAAGTTAAATCTCAAATAAACACAAGTGACAATTTAAAGGAGTGACTAAAAGTTATGTTAAACCTGAATGGTTCATTAGATCGGTGTGATTATTAAAAATTAATGAAACAATTTATGATATTCAGTTTGCAAAATTGTAATATCATTAAAAGGCATATATTTCTTTGATAAATAGAATTAATTTAATATTTTAAAATTTGATAATTTTAAGGGCTGTTATAATAAATAGTTATTTATGCTTGCCTCCCAGTGAAAAGTTTCTAAACCAGCAAAATATGACTGGTTGAGATTTTTTTTTATTAGTTTATTTTACTTAAGTCCCTGTAAAACTATAGTTTAGGAAGGCATGTCATGTAGAAATGTCTTAGTAAGCATGCAAGAGGAATCATATTCTCCATAGCAACTGTAAATCTACTATAAATATTTTGTTTGTTAATCGATTGCTACAATGCTATGTTAAATTAAAATTTTGTAGTTTATAACTTGAGTTGTTCATAAATGTTATGTGTTAATTACATTTTGGTATTGTGTCTTAATGTTTTGGTACCCAAGAAATCCAGAAATCTTAATCATATGCAAATTTAGATGTCTTAATGCTTATACAGTACAGATACATTGCAATAGTTTGATTATTAAATTGATTTTTTTTTTTTTAAGTTTGAAATTTGCTTTAAGAAACATTCATAACTTACTTTACAAATTATACGGTTAGACTGCAAACATAGAAAGAAATTTACTTTTAAATTAATTATTATTTTCATTTTCATAAAATCCCTTTTCCCACTCCTGGTATTTGAATGTGCTCCTAGTTGATAGTAACTAGTTCAAAATTTAGAGTTAGTAGAATATTATATTTTAGTTAACTGTTTAATAATTTATAAGTTAACTATTATTATTGGTTGATGAAAAGTAGATATTAGCTTAGAGATCAAGCGTGGGTCTACTTAAGTGATATTGCCAGGATAACATTCATTGGTCTACAATAAGTTCGTACAGCACCTATAAAAATTTTGCATTCCTGATTTGAATGTGAGACTATAATTTTCCAATTTCAAATTAGAGCTCATGAACTTATTGTCATAAAATTAATGTAGTATTATAAATAAATTAATTCAATAAGTCTGTTTATTTCATGCACCTCTAATCATGACAATATAACAGTGTGGAGAAGTTAAAGGTAGTAAAGTTTAGTGGAAGAGAAGAGTGTGGAGAAGTTATTATTGGAAATAAATTAATTGTAACTATGGTGTTGGGGATTTATGTGGGGAGTGCCGAGGTCATTAAAATTTTATGAGTGTGAGTTGAGCTTTCTCCTTTCTTAGCTTCTTAATAATATTTTATAATGTTTATTATTAGTATAATTCTCAGTAGTGTTCTCGGCATGAGTTACCAAAGTAATTATAGAACCTTAAGCATAAGCGATAGGGGATTGATATTTTATTTGCTCTATGTAAGATATAAAACAGTTGTGTTTGATTCATGTGATTGTTATTTATGAATACATGATAGCCATGTCAGTCCATTCCCTTTTGTGAGTTACAATTTTTTGGCTTGATTTAAAAACTAGTTAACTTGAGAAGAGAATTAAATGTAGATATTTGCAAGTTAAAATTATTTTAGAAGTCAATAAATTGCTTCCTTGTAAATTCAGAATTTGTAAATCTATAACTCCATTGAATCGATGCAGCAGCAGTTGTGTCAAAGTTACAATTTGGCACCCTGTTATATTCTCCTTCCCTCTTTAACAGTGGTTACAATATATATATATATATATATATATATACTAATAAAATGTAGAAAGACAAAAGATTTATAGCTAGCCAAATCGAAAAATAAATGAAATTAGAATAACAGAAATCAAGAATAAATTAAATTACTAAATTAATGAAATGTAATAAAAGATTGAGATTGTTTGCACAATAAAAGTTTCAATACACTATTGAAAAAATAATAACACATTTTAATAGCTATGTAATACCAATTAGAGGATAAAATAAATAAATGTAGGGGTAGGTGCTGTGATTCTAAGATTGTTGTTACTGACTTTTAATAGTGATCTAAAATTATGAAATGTATTGTAAAAATGAAAATTAAAATATTTCCATGTTTATGGTATTTAAATATGTATGTATCTCATATGCATAGAAGTATAAAAAATGTAAAATATTACCTAGAATTGGAATGAAAGTTTGTGAAGATGGCATTTTTCTTTTCGATCATCTTGTATTAAATGTTAAATGTCTATAGAAAAAGTCAAAACCTTATTTAAATTTTCTAATACCTTCAGTTATTAATAATAACACACAGATTACAATATAGCATAATATGTTGAGTGGTATTATTTTTCAAATATTGCTGGACTGAGCTGTTATAATAATAACATGGAGATTAAATCAGGGATTTTTAACTTTGTCAATACTAAATTTAAAATGATTAAATCATAATTTTAAATTTAATATTAATGAATCTAAATGGTTTTGGTTCGATTTTTATACTGGTATTTTCATTGTCAGACCAACAACACCTGAAGAAAAAAAGAGAATAATACAACTTGAAATGTTACATTATAGTACAATTAAAAAGTTGACATAAAGTTTACAATTTTCTAAATATATTTAAGTAATAATTTACTAAGGCTGTAACCTTAGAAATAAGTGTCTGAAAAATACGAAGGTAGGGACCTCTATAGGTCTTAAAACACAAGCTTAGCGTAAGCTTGTGTTTTAAGACCTATAGAGGTCCCTACAAGCTTGTGTTTTAAGACCTATAGAGGTTCCTACCTTCGTATTTTTCAGACGCTTATTTCTAAGGTTACAGCCTTAGTAAATTATTACTTAATATAATAATGGGCGTTTAATAAAATTTATAATTATAAATATATTTAACAATTAATATTAGATGACGGAAATGGACTAACATATAATTAGAACTAAAATAACTAATACAGGAGCTTTGTGAAATACATTGATGGTTGAGAATTTAAATCAAAGTTGCCTCAGCAAATAAGCTGAATAAAGATTATTAAAATATTGCAGAGTATTAATAATTAAACTCAATTTTTATTGTGGGATAAAGCAAATAACAAAAGTCACAAACATTTAAAGTGAGCAATTCTTCAGAGAATACATAAATAAAGCCTTTATCATTTATTTATTAATACTCAAAAACTAATTTCAGTAAGTAAATATAATTGAAATTGATGTGTAAGTAAAAATTGAACACTAGAAAATTATTTATTTCATTGTAAATTTTAAAAAAATTACTTTTAGTAATCAATTTATGAAAAAACAATAGCTATAATATTTAAGCTTTGATTTTAAAAATTCAAATATTATAAATCTGAATTTAGAAGAAAGGCATTATTTCAAATTAAATTATTTTCTTTTAGGATCCAATTTATTAATTAAATTAGTAATTAAAAAAAAAAACTAACTAGAAAGCTAGATAAAATATCCAGTAAACAAGTCAACATATTGTTTGGAAAACATGTAGCATTGTTTTTGATTTCAGATCAATATTTACAGTGGAATAGAAAGATTGCAAACATATAAAGAAAGTCATATTAAAGTTAATACAAAAAGATAATATTAAACAATGAAATACTAGTACAAGCTCAATTTTATCTTCGATATTTAAGGTTAACTTTTTTTTTATTATGCCAGCAATAATTTAATTAATAGAAGCAATTTGATAATAGAATTTATAAATGTTTATCATTATTTTTTTTAATATGTTATATTTTCTTTACTAATTTTTATATAAAGATGAAATACTAAAACAAGTAAATTTTAATAGTAAAATATTGTTACTAACTTATATAATGTAATGGTCCGGTCAATGACATAGAAAAAGTCACATCTAACTACGGTCGGATCCAGGGTCTTTGGGTAGGATGCTGGAGACGATAGAATGAAGCACATAACCTATGATTGGACCCTCTTCCAATAGATCATCTCAACACTCACTAAATTTAGATGCAATTTGGGTCAGTTCACCTACATCTCACCCCCTCTTTCGGTGCCATTATGCCTCAGAGTTCAAACTCAGGGAAAATTCACCTTTGATTCCATTAACAGGGATGCACCTATGCATACTAATAATCAGATTATCTAATCAAAGTTATTATTAATGAACTACATTTACCTGAAATCCCTAATAATTAGTTTGCCAATATACGTGAAAATAATGCGATACGTGTGTATATGTATGAGGCATCGTCTTTTTTGATGAATGCAAGGAATAGCTTAATAAACTAAAGAGATTATATCAATTCAACAAGTTTCATAACATTTATTTTATAACATGAAAAAAAAAAAAAAGAACATTAACAAAAAATTGGAATAATCCGATGTTTAGACAATATTTACAAATGTAGATGAAAAATAATAAATGCATGTAGTTTAAATGTCAGTGATGAACATCTATCATTTCCACAACTTAATAATCTATAATTACCTACCCATTATACTAAAAGCATTTTTATGCACAAAGCAATGATAAGAAGAACAAAAATCTTAGCACAACTGTTTTAGTGAACTCGGATCTAACTAGCTAAGTTATATTTAGATTTGACATATACATTGATTCATATCACAATCCAGTTCTAATGATCAAAGATTGATTTATCTGGAGACCCCCCTTTTCTTTGACAAGTTAAATGTAACTCTTCACATCATAGGAAAGTAGATTCATTCAGAAAATTAATCATTTACACCAAATAAAATCTAATTAACTAATGTTAGATAAGCAAACAATGAATAACAAAATTCTGATCTGTCAAAATGTGTGAAATTTAATGTTCTAAAAATGAAATTCTTACCTCAAGTCTCAGGTAATATTAATTGTAGTAAGGAACAAAAGTCAAGTATTAAGGAAGGGGTTTGAACCTAAATGTTATTATTAAAAAAATAATCCCAATTAAAATTAACCTTTCATCCCTGTTTCTCTTATGCTTTCCTAAAATTAACTGTTCTAAAATGATGAATTGGCACATTCTGAATAATAAGAATAAGATAATAAACAAAAACAAATAGTAATGTGTACATAGATATTTAAAAACAAAAAATCATAACATGTAATGAATATAATTTTATGAATCAATCAATTAAATTATATTTTATGAATCAACAGGGTCCTTCACAGATCATGACTCATATTTTAGGCAATTTTCTCCATGTAGATATGGATTGCCATTGCATCTTCTGAATGACTCATTCCAAAAGACTCCACATTGGTTGTCTGAAGTTTTTCTCCAGCCCTTGTGTGGACATTCCAGGTTGTACAAAAATAGTCTATTAGGTGATTCAAATATAGATAATATGGATATTTAGACTTCCATGGTTAGCAGATTAATGATCCCACCGATGACAATCAATTTCTTTAGCCAGACACCATTGCATTAATTCAACAAATGTAAGTTTTAAATTAATTTCAGTTTGGAGTAAAAAGAAAATAAAGACTTTTCATGCAGAAAAAAGAAAGTTAAATTATCCACTCATTTACTAGGCTGATTATATATTCATACTTCTTCCAAATTCAACCTTGATTAAATGTTTTATCTTAAGTTCTCTCTAATTTTCGTTTGCAAATTTAGAATGTTTTTCTAAAATATATCTGATTACTTGAATGAATTTGTTCTCTTTATTTATAGTAAAGATCCTTTTTGCTTTTTTAAATCTTGTGCTATAATTATGTTTATACAATTAATACATTCAAACTAAAATCTCCATTTTGTATAATGTTTGAAATCTGCTGTTTGAGCAAAATGGCTTTCCATAATGAACATATATTTTTTAAGAAGAAGGCATTATAATTGCATTATCTTTTATAGTCAGTGTCATTTCCATTTCCTAGTACATGAAATCATTCATTTCCTTGCTGTATGTGCCTATTGTTATTCATATATATATATATATCATGATAATCGATTCAAG
Source organism: Epiperipatus broadwayi (assembly GCA_028023455.1). Taxonomy (NCBI): domain Eukaryota; kingdom Metazoa; phylum Onychophora; class Udeonychophora; order Euonychophora; family Peripatidae; genus Epiperipatus; species Epiperipatus broadwayi. Next base: position 5,631,117 of record JAQFVV010000044.1, read on the forward strand.
AAATTGTGTTATACATTATTATTTCATTTTTATCTTAGGTTGCTTGGTAAACTGCTTGACCTTTGATCATTACTATAGTTAGATTATTACAGTCTACATCAATGTTCTAACCTTTTTTGTAACATGTAGAACATTTAACACAAGTTAACTGTTGTTATACATATATACGTGTACTAATTCTTTTAGTGTTTGATCTTACTTCTTCTAACAATTGGGATTTTTTTCGTTTCAATATATATATATAAGATTTTGCCATATGTGACTTACAGCTTAGCTATTTAATGCAGTACTGGTATTTTATGCCTATATAGATATGCATATTTATTTACTCTGATTTCACAAATAATATGTTAGCAAAACTTATCAATTTAGCCAAATATAAATATTGACCCAACCTACTCTAACACTATAGGTTTCAAAACATTGGTGTGGGTACAATTTTAAGTTACCCTCACAATATTTATATATATATAATGAATAATGTTATATGTAAATAGCTTCAAAAAAAAATAAAACAGTGTTAAATAAGATAGTAAATCTAATCCAACTTATGTACAAAAATGTGTAAAATATGATTTTTGCATTTCAAATATTTTGGTCAAGAATTGGTAGTCGAGAGGTCAATGACAGCTGCTTTATAAGTAGTTGTTCTGGGTCAGTGGGTTTGCTTTCCAGCTGATGCTATGACACATGAGGAAAAAAAAAATATTTTGCAACTTTTTACAAACTTTTCTTAGTAATTAAAATTGCATAAAAATGAAAACTTTGGTCCTTTCTGGGTGAAACAATAATGGTCAAACAGGTCACTCTTTGTTCCTAGTTTTTATTTTTTTAAAAACTTAAAATTTTATCTCCAAGTTTGATTAATTACTTGCAGATGGTTTTGTAAGAATTACAAATTTTTATAAAACAGATAACTTTTTTTTAAAAAAACGTTTAAATTCGTAAACATTTTAATATATATGTGTGTGCGACTACCACAGAAATTGAATTTTATATATGAATGCCTTTTAATAAAGAGATTTAAACTAAAAATAATGCAATTTAAATTAATTTAAATGAATTGTAATGCTTTTAAATCTATTGTATTATGACTTCTTTCACATATATATGTAGGTAATTACACACATAACAATGTTCATGCACTTAATTAAAATTATATCACTTTATTAAATTTTAAATTTATAAATGTGTATGCATTATAGGCATACAAACATTAATAGGAGTATTAGATGTGCACATATATACAAGTACATGCACATATACATAAATATATGCTAGTACATATAAAATAAATCTTTAGAAGTTTATATACATGAACTGGGATGGGTTTGAACTAGGGGAAAAGATACTACTATGGAACATAGTAGGTGAAACAGGATGATGGCTAAATAATACCATTTCAATATATATATATAAGTGTGTTTGGTTGAAAAAGAAGTTTGCTAATAATCAATGAAAATTTTTTGATTTCTCAATGAAGCCAAAAGAAAATGAGGAAATATAATGCCTAACATCTGTTCCATGTATCAGTAACATTGTAACTGTTCACATGATTGTTCATATGTCAAAATAAAATGAATCTGCTGCTTATAAATTGTTTGATTATCTTTACCCAAAGTCTAATAATAATTTATTTAATATTTTTTTCCAGTTTTTCCAATATTTCTTCTCATAAAAGTGATCTATAATAGCAGGTGGCAAATTAAAAAAAATATCACCAAATAGCAACTTAAGTTATTTTTAGAATTATAATCCTTTTGTGAATCATGAATTTATAACTTCTAAACATTTAAAGTATAATCTTTTATATCTGTTTTATGCTACAATTGCTGCCTTGATCAAAAGAGAATCAAGATTTTTGATTGAACCATTGTTTTGGTCATTTTGATCATACTATTAGAAGTATAATTATAAAATAAAAATTAATACATTACAGTACTAGCCAAAAAAACTAATCTTTACTAAAATTATTCCACAGCCATCTCATGAAGACATCATTTGATGTTAAAGAAAGTTGGATTTTGAAATAAATGATGGGAAGGCCATTTTGTTTGGTATATATAGATAGTATGTATAGTTGAATGTCACTTGAAAAAATGTATTTGTAAATAGGTGAAACCATAGTTGTAAAAGAATTTTAGTATACCAAGTTTAATTTTTTTGACTAGTATTGTAATGTTATATGAATTTTTATTTTATTTATTATTACTAGTATAGCATTAGGAAGTATTTAAGTTTTATTTTGGAGGTTTGTCTATTTATATTTTAAATAGGGTTTATATAGTTTTTGATGATTTTCAGTTATTTATGTTTTAGAGTGTATTGTAAGATGATTTGTTACTAATTATTTTACTTAAGTATAGTATATGTAGTATAGATATTTATTACTAATTATTTTATTTGAGTATATTTTGTTAATATTGTTGTTTTATTTTAATATGTGGCAAATAATGTTTAATAATTTTGTTTTGCAGAAATTAGGGATATTAAGTAATTGATTGATATGACTTATAAAATAGTGTCTTTAAAGCTCAAGTAATTTTTTTTAAAAACAGGAAATTTTATATTTCCCCCCAATCCTGTAATGTTAGGTTAGACAAAAAATTGGCTTTTTTTTCTTACATATGATTTTGTTTTAAAATTTAAATTATTGATATTAAACAGATTTATTAATGAACATTTGTTTAGTTTATCTAATTTAGTGATAGGTTTAAAAACTTTTTTGAAGGAGTTTAGATTTTAAAAGTAATTAATTATTCTACTTTAAATTTATTTTTAAGGTGGTTTAAATTAAAATATCAATTAGTTTATATGGGTCGTGTGATAGTCAGAGTTCGAATCCCTTATATATTACATTATATATGTACAGGTGTGTGTAAGTCTGTACAGTGTATTAATTTACAATTAGTTTATAATAAAATTACATTAATAAACTTAATTGGTTATTAAAAAAGTTTGGAAAAATAAAGTTGTTGATAAAAGAAATTTAAATATAGGGTACTATAATAAAAGACATGAGGATTCATTTGTTTTAAATTTCTCTAATTGATTTTAAACGATTTTTATTTAGCAATTTTAAGTAAAGGTCCTTTCTTTGTTCCTTTTAGCAATAGGAATGTGGTATTTGACTTCATTTTTGCTATTGAATGGTGTAGAAGTAATCCAGATATTAATAAAAAGACTCTGCAGGTAATTTTGAATAAGCAGTTACTTGAGAGAGAAAAATTGGTTTTTGTCCCACAGAAAATAGATTTTCTTAAAAAAAAGATTAAAATCCAATGATGTTACTCTATTAAAAGAAGCCAAACATGGCCATTTTGCATTGTTAAATAATAGTGGTTTTAAAAATAAAGTTTCTTTAGAATTAAATAATGGGACATATTCTATTGTAAATTCGATTCTGGTAAGAAAATAAAATCTAAGCTAATTGAAATTATGAAAATTATGGTAAATAACTTTTTTTTAGCTAGATCTACTTTTTTAAATTATTATCCTAGTGATTTTTTGATTCTTAAGGTTTTTTCAATTTGAAATTTCATAACGATAATTTACCTTTAAGTTGTATTTTTGATTTTACAGGGGAAATTGTTGATAAAATTTCAAAATTTCTTATAATATTTTTTAAAAATTATATAAATTTAGGCCAATTTTGTGTATCTTCTTTTGAAGCATATGATAAAATTATTGAGTTCCTTTTAGGAAAAAATTGTGTCTTTGGTAATTTAGATATTGGAAACATGCACCAATCACTTGATAGGATAAAAAATATTAATGTGAATCTTAATAAACAGAGCAAAACTCTCCATACAGTATCGCCACCTGTGCTAAACAGAGTAATCAATGGATGCCAGAAGGCTTGTGTTATCAACAATTAATGTGCTAGTATAGGAAATGTGATCATGTGGTGTTTCTTAATGTTTTGAAGAAATTTGAATTTTTTTCTGTAGATAAGATTAATGTTATTCACGATTTTTTATTCTTATTAGAGGATTCTATGTGTTTGATAAAATTAAAGAGGGTTGGGTTATTGGTTATGTTATGTGTTCTGTCTATATTGATTTTTTAGATTGTAGTATTATTGATCATTTTTGTTTCTTTACAATTATTTGTTAGGTATATTGATGATTCTTTGTTTGTTATACAGGAGAATAAATTGAAGGATTTTTTTGATAAAACGAATGCTTTTGATTGTAATATTAAATTTACTATTGGGGTGGGGATACATTTGAATTTATAATTAAAGAAAAAAATTAAAAATATGATAATGTCAGATAGTTATCAACCTTTCACTCAAAAGATACTTTTTTATTGAATTTTTGTTATAGGAATAGAAGGCTTAATAATTTTGAAAATAGTTATATTCAGAGGAGTCAACTTGCTTCTGACTGTACTGTGTTAGGATATAATAATGAATTTATTAGGAATATTATATTTCATAAAAATATCTATAGATCTGTTAAGAATAAAGATTTAAGTGTTAATCAGAATAAGGAGTTTATTTCTTTACCATATAAGTCATGAATTAGTGAAGTGATTTATAAAAATACTTTTTATTGGGTGATATGAGAATGGAATGAAAGAAAGTCCTGAATTTAAATTCATTACTAAATGGTTCAAAACATTTAAATGACTGCAAATGTATTACTGAAGTAGGTTATAATATTCCTTGTAGTTGTCATAAAATGTATATAGGTCAGAGTAAGTTAAGTCTTAATGAAAGAGTTAAAGTTATAAAAGTAGAGTTAAAAATAGGTATCAAAACTCAGTTTTGTATATTCATGAACTGAATACAGGTCATAAAATACTATTTGACAATGCAGAGGTTATCTTTTCTATATATATATAAGTGAATTGAAAATGCAGAGGTTATCTTTTCTATATATATATAAGTGAATTGAAAAGAAAAAAAAGAAACTTTCATGATAAAATATTTTGAATCTGAAATCATCAATCTCATGAATACATTATTTGATGTTGAAGAAAGTTGAGTTTTGAAGAGAATGATGGGATAGCTATTTTATTTGATATATATAGGTGGTATGTTTATAGAATTTCACTTGCAATGGTTTATTTGTTAATAGATGAAACCATGGTTGTAGAAGAACTTTAGTAAAGTTTAGTTTTTTTGACTAGTATTATAATGCTATATGAATTTTTATTTTATTTATTATTACTAGTATAGCTTTAGGCAGTATTTAATTTATAAGTGTGATTATGTATATCAATTTTCATTTTTCTTTTAACAACAGACACAAAAGATTATACACTTAAAAGTTTAGAAGTTATAAGCTCATAATTCATAAAATACTAAGATGGCTAAGAATAAGTAAGTTCTGAACTTAGATTACTATTCAGTGATGACTTTTTATGTATCACTTGCAATTATAGGACACTTTTATGTGAAGAAATATTGGAAAAACTGATAAAAAAAGTTTATTAAATATTAAACAGATTATTCTCAGACATTCGGTAAAGATAATAAAACAATTGATTAGAAAAAATAGACTTGTATTTTATTAATAATCGCTAACATTTAATCACATATGGAATGAAAATTATTACAAATAAAAGATGAGAAATTCATAGTTGAGAGTGAAGTTATATTAGATTTAGTATTAATGTTAATTACTAAATACAATGTAATGTTTTAAATGCAAATAATTTATGCTTGCATTCAATAAATTCTTATTTTGATAAAAAAATTAAAAAAAACATGTTTTTGAATAGATGATCTAACATTTTAAAATTATCATAAGTTAACAGTAAAAAAAATTAAAATGAAACTCCAATGAATAATTCAGGTTAAGAACAGAAAAATAAAAAGGATTGTAGATTCAGAGGATTTATTAAGAAATAATAGTAATAATATACATTACATCATAATTTTTATTTTGATAGAGACAATTTTGACAAAAAATAGTCTTGAAAACATTTAATTAAAATCATTAAATTAATGATTTATATTTTAACAATTAAAAATATGTATTTTAGATTTGTAATATGTTTAATAAATTCTGCACTGAAATAACAATTTTTGCTAAAACAAAACTAAAAAATGGAAAGATATTTTAAAACAGATATAAACAACTGATTTTGGGAAATCTTCAGAAATATTTCAGTGATTTTAGACCGAGTAATACAATATATTTTAAAATACTAAATTATAAAGGTAGCTTGAACATAGAAAGATGAGAAGATAACACATGGTCTATAAAAATTGCCAAATAGATTGGCAGAAAAAACAAACAGTAAGAGACCACCAATATTTTTATTGAAAGACAATATATATATATATTGTGCCCTTGTCTGTAGGTCATAATAAGGTAGATAGATCAATTATTAAAAAATTTTAAATTTTAAGTTATATTTGTATGATATATAAATAATAGTAGGATAATTAAATTTTATAGTACAATTTTAAGCTGAAAATACCTGGTATATAAAAATGTAATAGATTATTTAAAAGAAAACAGTTAAATAAAGCTTAATAATATCCTTACTTATGGTTGTAAAAGCTGGCCATATAAAATAACACAGCTATCAATAGTTAAAATTATATTAATAATTTGAATATCATATTTTCAAACTAATAAATTAAATAAATGCCAGATGTAGTGCTATAATTATATTTAATAGTCAAAATTAATAGAATATAGTTTAAAATAAACTTTAGGATGGTGAGAGTTATATTTAGTTCAACATTTTACAATTATTTTCCAAATTTTTTATAACATATATCAGTTTTGGTAATTTAGACCGAGACGTAAATAAAAAATCATTTGATAAAGTTAGTAAACACGTGACTGTATATTATATACCTTCACACACATGCTTGTTAGAATAATAATAAAGTTTGTGAATTTGAAACTAAATATAGTTGCCATCAATCATTAAAATGAAAGCTAAAATATTAAATATTATTTTAATAATTGTTTTAAAAGCTTAAATAATTTTTATAAAAGTATAATTGAATTTAAAAAGTACTAGTCTAAATAATATTTAAGACATGACGTCATCAATTCTTTAATTTTAAACGTCTAGTCTGTTATAAAACTAAAATGGATAAATTTGTTCGCGCTAAAATAAAGTTATTAACCAATCAACGGAGATAAATTGGCAGACAAAAATATAGTTTATACAGAGCGGGGAGAAGGAATGTGTAAGTGAAAGAAAAAGTAACACATTTTTGTAGCTGATAACACCGTAGCTGGAAAAGTGATATAAATTTAAAATTTTGTATTTATTTTAAAAAAGGTCTTCTGTAACATATAATATATTTTGACTGTATCGATATGAATTGCTAATTTTAAAAGTTATCTTACCAGGGAAATTTATTCGAATTTAACCAAAAACCTACAGTAGAGATGGAAGTACAAGGGAAAATACTTAAATTTATTACCGAAGGAAAAATATTTGGAAATTGTCTTAATACAGCTTTATTTATGCTCAACCAGAAACTGATTGATATAACTCAGAAAAATATAAATGGGACGCTATATGAAAACCTAAAAGAGAAGTTACTTGCTGTCAGGAAAAAATTATGACGCAAAATTTATAAGGCTACTTTAAAGTTATTTTATTCTTCTCTATGGAAAAAATTTAATATGCGTTTTATTATAAAGAAAATAATGATGAAGAAAGAGTGTTTATCTTTTAGAGGAAAACATTATTAAAAATATAGTACAAGAATTTTAAAATAAAGAAAAAAGTTAAAGACTAATATGAAAGTGCTATTATGCGTCTTAGAGAAAAGAACAGAAAAACTTTATCTAAGAGAAATGAGTAAAAAAAATATTGTAAAGTATTCATTGGAGAAAAGGCTTGATTGGTAAAATATAAAATTAAATTACCTAATGAAAATGGATCCATGGAAACAGAAAATTGACTGAATCTTTAAATAAAAGTACGTACAAGATGCATCGGGAAAAGTCGCGCGGGAAAATATTAGCAGACAATAGTAAAAGAGAATGCCATGAATTAATAATTGTATACAATATTGTGAAAACTAAGGATTGTCGTCTATGAAGATTTATTAAACAGAGCTATTGTTTTACTTTAAATTAGAACATTAAGTGACTGAATGAAGAAATAAAAAAATGTTTTTTATTTAGCTTAAATATGAACGATTCAAGAAAGTCTGGTGAAGAAGTATCGTAAATATAATTTAAATTTTTTATTGATTGTATTTAAAATATAAAATGCTATATTAGATTAGGGAAAACATATAAACATAAATTTAATAATAATGAGATTTAAATATAATAGCTTAATAGAATGATAGAAATATTGTTTTAAAAATAAAAAGTATGTATGGAAGTTTTAATATCTACAAGAATTAATGGAATGGTGAAGCCTACAGAACACGATCGAGAAGATCAAGATCGTTTTGGTAATTTTGGTATTTATTCATAATGCATAATGTATTTTTTTCAGATCATCTATTGATTGAGAATGATGTGTGAAATTTTTAAAATTATAAGTACACATTTTATACAACATTAAAACATATTCTAAGATAAGAGTAATTTTAAAAATGCATGCAATAAGTTATTTCAAGTATAATTAATAGTATAAGTTGTCAAAACAATTGTGTGATTCTTTTGAACTTTCATGTAACAAAGTATTAGATATTTTAAAATAGTTTGTATATGATAAATATACGAGAAAAGTAGTAAAAGATTTTCTTAGAGAACAGCTGTATAGTTTTGAAATAAAATGAATTTTATTATTGTTAGAAATGTAGATAAGAATTTGTCGATGTACTGTATAGAAAAATCTAGAGAAATAAGATCGGATAGTGACTTGGTAGTACTAGTGTAGAGGAAACCAAGATGATGTTTTGCTAAGAAATAAGAAAAATAAAGTATTTGGATCATAGTTAGTTTGTGTGAATTCAGTATAGCTAACTAAGTCCTATCACTGAACACATATATTTTGGACAGTGTCTTTACGTATCTTTTAAACTCTTTGATGTTATATAAAGCTGAAGAAATAGCTTTAGCATCACTCCTGTAATAGAGGTGGGTAGACAGACAAAGGTCACTCCTCTATAGTGTTTTAATTCACTGTGCCATTATTGTCAAGGTTTATGACGGATAATATTCTAGTTATTTTTGATCCTGTGCATCTATTTTCGCTATCCTTGTTTTCGTGAATCTGCATCGTCAGAAAGATATATTTTACAGAAATAATGAATAAAATAGAACTGAGGGTATGTTATAGTTTAAGTAAGAATAGTTTATTTACTGGAATGTGTTAGAATTGTGTAATTTTAAAAGTGAAAGTACATAAATCATAAAGAGAGAAAGAATCATATAATACAGTTTAAAACCAATTTGGAAACAAATATCAGATTTTTAAAAGAGAAATCTAAACAAAGTTTTTTTTTTTTAAGTGATAATAAAATTTGAACATTTTTATAATAATATTTAGAAAATAAATATTGCATGTTTGTTAAGAAAATAATTCAATAATGTGTAATAGACACATATATTTGTGCATGGTGTGTTAATAATTGTAATTACCATCCGAAGCAAGGCTTGAATGAGTATATTAGATTAATAAGCATTGTATAGTGAACAATAAAACGTAATATCAAATGTAGAAGAATGTTTTTGAATCTGTAGGATTCCATATAACTAATATAAAATTAGAGTTTTATGATTTTGTAGAATGTTTACTACGAATGTAATTTTATAAAAATATAATTTTAAAAAATAGTAGGGATACAAAGTATTAGTGATAATTATAAAATAAATACATTTTGTAACAAGCTAAATTAAAATAAGAAATCCAATAATAATAATACTGTACTTTCTTAAGTATTTAAAAGATAAGAATTAACTAGAAAAATAAGTAGAAGTTTGGTTTTATTGTATAAACTAGTAAAATCATTTTGTGATAGGAGAGTAAGGATATCCAATGTACATAATGTAAAATAGTGTTTTTTGTTTTTGTTATTAATAAACTTTGTTGTAAATTTATTATAAAGCTTTGTGTCTTCGTTATTATTTCTCCACATGGATGCATGATATCACAATACACATTTATAATTGAAACAGACATATAGTTTTGCACAAAATAGGTAAACATAAAAGTGATATAATAATTTTGAAAATTTATGTGTATGATAAAATTAAAAGATCATAATTATATCATTTATTGGTCATAAGTTGGTTGCCACAATATTAAAATAAATTATATGCTAATGTTACCACACGTATTTTGTTGTCGGATTATTAAAATACTACCACGTACGTAATTATTTATTTCATTTAGGAAGTAATAAGATTATATTATACTATTATTATTATTATTATTATTATTATTGTTTATTATTGTTAGTTGCTGCGTAGTGAATTTATGACATAAAATTCCCTTTTCATAGTTTACTACCGTAATTTTAAATCATTTAGAATACAATTTATGAACCTGAGATTTGATTTTATTTTACTTATTCTATTTATTTACTTAATCTTATTTAATTGAGCTAGATTATTATTACAAAGAATAGTAAGACATGATTATTATTTTAATCATAGTGAAAAGAGTTTTAGAAAGTCGTAAGAATACTATAAGTTAGTTATTTAGTATAGTGTTCTTATGCCATTGAGATAGTATCATGTGGATAATATCTCAATGTAGTCTGTCTCGTTCCCCGTGTCGTCACTTCAGGTCTCATGAAAATAATAAATATTTGTTAATTTATTTTTAAAAATATAACTGTACTTGTATTTTAAAAGTTAGAGCTAGTAATCATTTCAATTAATGCTGGATATTTGATTTTATTCATTTGTTTAAACTGAGCTAGAACCCGGAATATATTTTAAACACTATATGAAATTTTATGGAGAGGACATGGACGGACGGAGGAGGAGGGCAGAATATATATATATAAAGTTATTGTAAAGATAACTATTTAAAAGAAAGATGACCTGGAATTTTATAAAATGGTAAGAAACATGCCAAATAAAAATTTACCTACAAAATAAAAAGGAAAATTATAAAAATAAAAAATTGTGTTAAAGACATAAATGGTGTTATACTACTGGGACAAATTCTTTTTAGAACATATAAAAAAATGTTTTTTTATTTCAAGAAGTGATGACATTTTATAAAGTACAAATTAAATCTATAAAAAATAATAAATAGATAAAATATATTTAATCTGAATACTTATTATTTAAATACTCCTAATATCCAATCATAATTTAATACTAATCCATAGCCTTTTATAATAAATAAGTTAATTTGTACATATATTTACAAACCAAAATTACAAAAAAAAAAACAGCAAATACCTATAAAATAATAAGTTTAATTGCAGGGTGATTCCTAATTTTTAATATTTTATCAGAATTCGAATTTACAGTGAGAGAATAAAAGGTCTATGTTAAAATCTAAAAATATTACCAATCCAAAAAAATTATAAAACTGGGGTTTTTGAATCAATGGTGCTTTACATGTAATAATATTGAAGACAAAAACAATATTGATCATAATGTTGTTGATTATATTAAAATTATAAATTATTTCATATTTTAAATAAAAAACAACAATATTTTCATCAATATCATTAATTATTACTCATAAACAACTATAGCCTTTTAACTCATAATGAAAAAAAAGAAGAACAAAAAAACAGACAAGAAAATACATTAAATTTATGATATCTACACCAAAATTCTAAACGTGTTTATATCCATACATGGAACACATTGGCAATTAAATCTATGTCATGTCATATAGAACATGGAACTATTTTATTTTTTCTCTGAAACCATTCTCTTTGAAGACTTCAATATTTTGCTTAATGGTAGCTCTCTATTGTATTATATTCTCAATCATATTCTTGTAATGAACACAATCACTAGTGCACTTCATTAGATAAATTCAAGATAAACTTTTTAGTATAATTAGATTCTAAATATTCCAATACAATCCATGCTCAAGATTACTATAAAATATATTTTAAGGTTTTCTATTAATAATTATTCACATCATATTGTCAATGGCTGGTTTGATCTTTTAGTAGTAGATTTGATATCATCACTCTCAAAAATCTTAAGAAAACACCTGATTGAGCTTATGATTTTTATTATATTTTTAGAATAATATTGAGTATTATTAAAATAATCTTCCAGTGTTAATTTTGTAATATAAATAGGATGAGTTCTATGCCTCACAGAGAATATATTTAGCAGAATATCATCAGCATTATATAAAACTAATTCATTTGGTAAGAAAATATATTATAATAAAAAATCTCAATTTTAGCTTGTTCAATGGTGCAATTGCTCTTTACTGCCTGTGCTGTATATCAACATCTAAATCTGGTTTTCTATATAAACGTGAAATAAATTAGTGTATCCAAGTTAAAATTGCTGAAAATTTATTTTCCATTATCATCATCATCATCGTTGTCATTCATTATCAGTCCACTGCAGGATGAAGGTCTTTATCTCCAATTTTTAGGTTCTCTTCTTCACATCACTCCTGCACATTTTCTTATTTCATCCATCTATCTCACATGTGGTCGCTTTCTGGATCTTTTACAATCTCTTGAAATCCAGTTTAATATTTCAATTGTCCATCTATTATCATCTCCTCAAGGAATATAGTCAGCCCTACTCCACTTCAGACTTTTAATTATTTCAATGATAATATATTTTCCATCACATAATAATTATTATCTGATTTTTAAGCATTAATTTCTAAACTAAAATTCTTCATAGCTGCATTCAAAATATTAAAAAATAGAATAGAATTACATATGAGCTTAATAACTACAAAAACAACACATTTAAATGTGTGCGTTTTAACTTACATACTTTGAAATAAATCAAATCAAATTGTCTAATACTAACATGATTCATTCTTATTCTGGTTTATGATGTTGGCAAAGGTGACAGTTCTGTGTGCTATGTATTGTCACATATCTAAATTTAAAATTTGGCTATCATGTAATATTTTAATATTATCGTTAAATAATAAGTTCAAAGATTATATATAAATGCTTTCAATAATATAATAAAACATTTTGTAGAAAAAGAGCATTATTATTAGCCTACTATAGATGTTTAGAAAATGTTCTTTTTTTCTTGCCCTTAATCAATTTATGTTATAATTAATTTCTTTAATTCCAAGTCATATTGATGCCTGCTTTTTGAAGTTTTCTAAAGGTTTCTGAAGATTAATAATAATAAAATTAGAAGATAAGGTTAAAGCAAGTTCACATTTTATCAGTGGTTGTCCAGAACCTGAACAATTAGAGAAAATCAGGTGTCAATCGGGGGTGGGGGGATTCTAAAATTCTTCTCTTCAATTAGTGGTTGTTTAGTCTGATAACTAAAATGTTTCCATTTCTAATTCTCTGCATTTGCTTTTTAAAAGTCAGAGAATAGAGAGACTAGCAATAACCTGAATCTCTCTATTGTCCAGATAAAATTATAAAATGTTTGATTTATTATTGTTATTACAGCTATATAAAAATTTTGGTCATATATAAATAAATGCATATTCGGTATTTAAATAGTTTATTCTCAAAAAGAATTATGTAATCTTAGCTCATATGATGCTTTTGTTGTTTTATTTTAAGAATTATTATTTTTCTTGCTAATATAAACAATTCACTTTAAATTTAGTATTCATGAACCTATTAATTTAATTCTCATGGTAGGTGTCACTGCTCAAGCCAGTAACTAAAGAAGAGAGGAGAATAATACCCGTATAAACGTTGTATTCCATATTTACTACTAATAGATGAATGAATATTTTTAAAAAGTATAAAACTTGAATTTTTGTAAGAACATTAAACACTTTTTACTAGATGATGATAACATTTCAATATCTTATTACAAATATATATAACAGTAATATCTAAATTGTAATGAAATATAAAAATTGTATCTGTATTTTTATATTGGACTATTTCCATCATCTAATATGTGTGTTGAATGTCTTTAGAAAAGTTTAATTTTAGTTAAATATTCCAAATGCATTCAACTGTTAGTAATATCACAGCAAACAGGTTAGTATATGCACAACGTTTCAAGAGGTATTTTTCTCCCCTCTTTTTCAGGTTTTGCTGGCCTGACCAGTGACAGTACTAGCATGGGATTCGAACCTGGGTTCTTAGATTCTTGATTATTGAATTTTAAGGTAACGCTCTAACCAACTGAGCCATCCTGCCAAAGGCAACAGTATGTAGTAATTTCATATACTTATCTATGAGGTTCCTCCTGATTTCTCCACTTTTTCCTCAGAGCAAAGTTGATTAGTGGTTTTCATATATTATATATAGTCACACTAGGTTGGCCTATGGGATTGTTTGCCATTGTCATGTGAGCAGCTTCTTTAAATTTTCTTCTTTGTACCTTTTCTTCTTTATCTAATATTTTTGTATTTTCCTAATCAAACGTATGTTCATTGGTCCATACATTAGATAAAGAAGAAAAGGTACAAAGAAGAAAATTTAAAGAAGCTGCTCACATGACAATGGCAAAAAATCCCATAAGTCAACCTAATGTGACTGTGCATAATGTATGGAAACCACTAATCAACTTTGCTCTGAGGAAAAAGTGGAGAAATCAGGAGGAACCCCATAGATAAGTATATGAAATTACTACATACTGTTGCCTTTGGCAGAATGGCTCAGTTGGTTAGAGCGTTACCTTAAAATTCAATAATCAAGAATCTTAAGGACCCAGGTTCGAATCCCATGCTAGTACTGTCACTGGTCAGGCCAGCAACACCTGAAGAAGAGGGGAAAAATACCTCTTGAAACGCTGCGCATATACTAACCTGTTTGCTGTGATATTACTAACATTTGTTTGCTGTGATATTACTAACAGTTGGTGCATATACTAACCTGTTTGCTGTGATATTACTAACAGTTGAATGCATTTGGAATATTTAACTAAAATTAAACTTTTCTAAAGACATTCAACACACATATTAGATGATGGAAATAGTCCAATATAAAAATACAGCTAGAACACCATCATCACAAACCTTCAGAAAAACAATAAAAATTGTTTGTATTATAATAAGTGAAGGAAGATTACATGAGTACTAATAATCTATATTATAATTTTAGATTATTGTATAAGTTTTTCAATTAATTATATTCTAAAGATATATTAGAAGGGATTTGAACCCAGATTTTCAAGTTACCTTTAGTCTTCCACTCCATATTATGCAACCGATACACACAACCACATACATGTACAAAAGATAAATGATCTAAAGATATGTAAAAGAAAATAACATTAATCATTCTACTGTAAGTGCTGGATAGTGTTGGGTTAATATTTTTGTATTCTTGTTTTATCATCTAATTGAAGTATGACCAAATATCTATTTCCTGAGCAATTTTGATAATTATTTAAGAATTTTGGTTCAGCAATCTGAAATAGAAATTTAAGCCATTTTAAAATCTGAAAAAAAAATACGGGCTTTATCTAGCTTGGATTTGAATACCCGGTCACAGGCATAGGAAATGAAGAGTTGAATAATGTTTCTTGAAATTCTTCACATATATTCATATATAAGTACATAATAATATTATAGAAATAATAGTGTATAGAAATTTTAAAAATGTTTGACGTCTACTAACAGAAAAATTACGAAAGTCGTTTTGTCAGATCATTTTTGCTTCTAAATAAAAACTTATCAGTAGCCATTATTCGATTACAATCATCCAATCAAAAGAATTTAAGTTCTTTTTATTATAAATTCTTTTTAAATTTATAATATGACAAATATATATATTGATTTTTTCCCCAGATTTCTTTTCACTGTGTTTTGATTTTAAAAATAGTCACCCTCCCCTCTTTTTTTCTTCCTCCATCCAATATAATACTGAAGAATTGAAAATTAATTTTCCATTTGTAAAAACTGATAATAATGATGTTATTGTAAAAAATAAAGAAGTTGTAAGTAAAGCAACAAGTAAGAATAATTGACAATGGCTAAAAGTAATACTTGATTGGATATTATAAGATTAAAAATGTGAAAAGGCACACAAAAAAAATTTCACGTTGAGGACTCTTAATGATTATTGTTAATATATATAAGCATATTTTATGTGCATGTATAAACTTGAATATGATGTTTTTTACTTATATCTCTAAATATTTGTGAGAACTACATAAGCATATGTATGCATATTTGTACATTACATACAAATTAAAATAAATATTATAAATATAAGCATATAGATAACAAGAGGCTTAAAACAGTCAACTAAAGGATATCTCATATAAAAGAACAGTAAAAAAAGAATTGCTTTTCAGGACTTTTAAAAAATAATGGCTGGCGAAATTGAAAAAGTTTTGTATCTTTTTTTTACCTTGTAGCTATATAGCTATACCTATTTACTGTCTAATATTTGATGATCATCTGGATTGACTATGGTCACATGTTTAAAAAATATTCTAAGGCTGATTATAATCTTAAAAATATGTATTTAGATTCAGATTTCTACGGTGGGTCGATCAACTATATCTAAATCAAAAGGCTTATTAATGAATATATATTATGAATATTAATTCATATTATTATTTCTGGGAGTTTCTGTGTAGTAAAAATATACTAAATAGCTGACATTTCAGTACAATAACAAGTATTTACCTCAAAATTCTTTCTTTCTTAAATCATAAGAATGTGTATGGTAAGATTTGAAATCCTTACTTTGATCCTTTGTTGTTTTTTCCCCATTCTCAAATTCTATTGTTTGAGAAGTTTTAAAAAATGTTATTCTCCAATAGCTTTTTCCAAATATTGGTTAATTTTCTTCTAATTCACACTTTTCATTTATGCTCTTAGGTCTTTTAAAAAATCTCTATAGCTTCCCTTAGCAGTCTCTGGTCATATTGTATATACTTTTTCCCAGAATTTGTGTTTTATTAAAATTGATATCATGGTTGGTTAATTTAATGTGTGAATAAATGGCTGATGAATTGGATTTTTCTCTAACTGCCAAAATGTTCTTTTTTTCTTATATTTCTTCTATGATTGGTCTGTTCAATGTATGAATGTAAACAAACTCCAAGTGGAATTTCATATACCCCATGACACTCCAAAAGAGAAGATAACAAAGGAAAAAATAACGATTTTAAATCTCACCACACTCATTCTTATGATTTGAAACAGAAGAAGCTCTGAGGAATGTATTTGTTATTTTTATTTTTATTTTCATATATATATTTGTTAATACGTCGGTACAATATATATAAAAGTGAATTGAAAAGAAGAAAAAAGAAACTTTGATGATAAAATATTTTGAATCTGAAATCATCAATCTCATGAAGACATTCTTTGATGTTAAAGAAAGTTGGGTTTTGAAGAGAATGATGGGATAGCTATTTTATTTCGTATATGTTATCTAATGAGCTTGCCAATAGCTCTTAACAAGCTTTTAATATGTTGTGTATCTGATCTTAGTTCAGTCCCACACATTGAAGTTAGATAGCTGAATTTGAAGACATATGGCTGTCTGAAAATTTCAGATTTTCTACTTAATAGTTAGCTATTAAATAAAATACTGGCCTTGACCTGGCATTTTAAATCTAATGCTTGAATATCCTAGCACCTCACTGAGGAAGCCAGAAGCAGAAACCTGTCTGGGGTTGGGGATATTTTGAAAATCTTCTTAAAACTATTGGTAAGTTCATCAGACAACATTTATAAAACAAGTTTGTTAAATTAGATCATGTGATATGTGATTTGATTTCCTTACATATATAGGTTTATATATAACAATAATAATAATAAATATAGCAGTAATTAACTATTATATATTGTCTTTCAATCTGCAGAAGTATCTTCTGATAATTCCTTAACCCTACTCAATTGCTGATAAAGTAAAAAAACATAACAGAAGCAAATGTCATTAACTCAATTCCCACCAATTCCAAATTTTAATGTTAGCAGCTTGTCTATTACTTATATTCATTTTATCTTTAGTAAATTGCCTCCTTAGTTTTTTTTTATTATGGTTTCTCTCTTCATAAAGAATCTTGACACTCTCAAGATTAAGCTTAAATTTTATTTACATGTCTTTTCATGTAATATGTAAATGATAACTGCTGTTTGCAAAGTGGAATGTATTTAACTAAAGTATATCAATTATTTCCAAATAGTATATATTTTAAATATTAACTAATATTTATAATTGTTAATTTAAGATGTACTAGCATTTAAAAATATATAATATTCAAAATCAGTCCCAAATATTTATGGAGACTTTATTTAAGATGTAATTACAAGGAATTTGGATACAGATTTCTAAACTCTCATTAGCTATCCACTCTATCTTATACAATCAATACACATGACCACTCACATGTGAAAAAGATAAATGATCTCCAATAAACTTATTTTGTGCTAAACCAGCACTCATCAGTTGGTCCAGATCATTTCCCACATATATGTATAATCAATACTCAGTTGATATTACGATAGCAAATCTTCAATCGTTAATGGACAGGCTTCAATCTACTTCATCTTCCAACTCTTTATCCATCCATACCAATGAAAATTTGATGATGGAACACCCAAATCCTTTGTTGATTGCAATATTATTATCATGTCCATGTTGCCTTTAAGTCACTATGACTGCTCATGTATAATTTATATACTTGGAGGTATGTGTGTTGTTTGTATCAGATAGAGTAGGTAGCTGAAGTGAGCTTGAAAGTCTGTGTTAAAATCTTTATAATTACAACTAAACTTCAAGTATATAAATTATAATTGTATTTAAATATTTCAGACTTAAATTTAATATATGAAGAATTTTAGATCTTAAATTTTATAGAGTAATGATTGTATTTTGTGTCCTGAGTAATAGTAATATATGGAGCTAGCAGTACAAAGCTAAGGGTATTTGAAACAGCTCTTGATGAAAACGAATGAAAATATAAAGCATAAAACCTAAATAATTTCAACATTAATATATATAATTTAATACTCCATTGCACATTTTAATTAGTGATACAATTGCAATGCATAATGTCTACAGAAAAAAAAAATCTATTGTAATCAGTTTAGTAATACAAAGTATAATTTAAAATGATTTTGAGTGATTTTTCATAATTAGACTACACATTTTAAACAGCAAAAGCTACATGTTATTAAATTGCAAACATTATAACCAGAATCTAATACCATGAGAAAAGAGTTATGATAAGATTAAGGTTCTAAATGGACATTTAAAATCAATTAAAACAACTCTTTTAAAAGGGTTTATTTTAGACTGAAGCCTTTGCTACACATTTTGTTGTGCTCTCTATACAACTTAGTTTGCTACATATTCTTCATGTATAAAAAGTATTTTTTTTTAATTCAGAAGTTTTCTTTACCAATAATCATTTGTCATCTGAATTCTCATCACCATCATTATATTAGCTTTAGACCTAATATTATAAAATATGGAGTCAAAGTTCATTTTGGATGTTGCAAGTTTATAGGCGTTTTCTAAATACAGATATAACAATAATTTTGTTAATGATTTTTAAAAATCCATGCACTGAATTTTATTCAACTACTTAAAATTTCAATATAAAATGAATGCATTGATATGTAAGGTTAGCTCACAGCCTATTAAGTCCAGCCTTTGTTTACTCACACCACCAAATCAAACTCATTTAAAATGTAACATTAGCTAATAGGTGGTTGAACATTCATTTTCATTTTATAGAGTAAACGTTCACACACACACACACACACACATATATATATATATACGCAACAAACATTTATTTTATTAAATACTATATTGAATAAATGTCACAATAGATTAATTTCCCTTATCCAATAAAAAGATAAAAACCCTAGTTAAAGAAATCATTCAAATATATATGTATATCAATAATGAATTAAATGTCAATGTATTTTTTTATGTCACAATACAGACTCAGTAAACATACCGATGACCTAATATCAAACCTGTAACTAGGTAACCAAATGTGGAAGGTGAAAACAGAATTCTATTATGTAATTTTATTTTTACTTACAATCAATATAATACGTGCAATAATAGACACATACAGCAATGGAAAAGGAAATAGAAATGCCAATATACTAAACAATGGAAACTAAACCCAGAATAAAAGTAAACCCGGTTCCTTTCTGTCATCTTTTATTACTTTCAAAAGGATATAATAGCACCAACATCTAAAAATCTAATGTTTGAATCTAAGAGAATATGGACAACTTATTCAAACATTCCAAATTATTCGTTTAATCTTCATAGTGCAAAATTATAAAAAAAAAAAACTATAGCCAATATTTAAACAGAAAAAAAAGTTTTGAAAGATTCATGTGGTTAGATAAAAATAATTGAGCTGATTTTAAATGGACATTTAAAATTAAAAAAAACTGCTATTATTTGAATACAGATAAAATAAAGAAATATAATATCACCAGCATATATATATGATGAAATAATTCTTTTCTTATAAAACCCATTAAATACCAAATGGTGAATTAAGGAAATTTAAATCTTTTATGACCTGCAGAGCAATGTATTCTGGCTAATTTAACATTGCCATAGGGCTGGAATGCTATTGTTTCTGACCACAGAGAGTGCAATAATTTAATATTTACCTGTATAATGCCTAATGAACATTAAATGTCCTGTCTTAAATGTCTTTATGGATCCAGAAAAAAAGCAACTATAGAAGATGGAAATAACATCATTTGAATGCATCACTGAGGAATTTCCACGAATGATGCATGACTTGCCAAAGGATGACCCAAAAAGTGAGAGACTATCTATAAAAGATATTTGTTGCCAAATTCATAAACATTATTCAAGATGATTTGAAGAAAGCTTTAATTTATTATGTACTTATATATATGTGTGTTTGTAGAATTCTGTTTTTATTTCACTTCTATACTTGGAAACCTAAATATCTACAACTTGGAAGAGTTCACTGTAATTGGAATCAAGAAAATATAGGGGGAAGGTTATTAAGTTAGACAATATTTTTTTGTTTGTTAAATAAAGTTTAGGTCAGCTCATGGAATAAGGTAAGATTTTATTTGATATTATTCCATATTAAAAACATACACTTGCTACAGGACAGAGTTTGTGTCATTATTTATTTATTTTTGTTAACTAATGATCATGTATATTTGTTTATTTGGTATAAATGACTAATATTCTAGCGTGAATGTTCTTTTCTATCAACCATAGAAAACTTGTATATAGTTAGAGGGTCCCCAAAGAAGATGGAACTTCTCCAGCTGGAATTGGACAACAGTGCTATTGTACATACATTGATATAATATTGTAAAATAGTTAATCAGCTTCATGATCATTGTAATAATGAATTTTTGTTTTTTTTTCTAATTTTATCTGCTTTGTAAATATTTTGAGCCTCATCATGTGTATCCATCATGGGTTAAGGATTGGAATACTAAATATATTAATTATTAATATGGTAGCAATATATATTTGACACATACAAAAATATAAACATATTTGTTTTATCATGTTAAAAGAGTTTTGAATTTTCATTTTGTTAATCAATAAACTTTGTTAACTTGATTTTCATTAAAATGGTCTCTAGTTTGTCAAAATTATTTATCCATTCATTCCTCAATTCATAACCAGGTATACATGCATATGCACACACTTTTGTAGTAAACAATAATATAGTCGTATGGTTAGATGAACCCTCCACTCAATTGGAATCTGTATAGAGGTGTGGTAGTTACTATCTAGAGTAAATTCACCCCTGAAGACAGCTGAAGGCAACATTCTCCCTGAGTTTGAATATTGAGGCATAATGGAATCTGAAAAAGAAATGAGGCATGGATGAACTAGCCTAAATTGTATCTGAATTTAATGTGTAAACATAGAGCTAGACCATTGGATATAGATATGATCATTGGTTAGGTACTTCATTACATCATTTACATCATAGGCCCCAACCATAGTGAGATGCATTCCCCCTCTTGTGGCAGGCCATTACAGATGGTTAAAATATTTAATATTTGCAAGAAAACTGTCATTGATCTAATGTCATGTTCTGCTGCAGGGTAAATACTTAGCATATTTTCAATCAAGTGAAATTCATATCTACTTACTTTATGTTAATTTATAAGTGGTGATCACCTCAGATTTTCTAATGAGATGATCAATCTTGCTATAGTAGTGATAGATTTTAGTAGTATTGGTTTAGATTTTTTGGGACATATAATAACTATAATATTATAATAAAATTCTTATACACTGCCTTCTATGGATCTCAACTTTGATGGCAGAAAAGATGTAGGAATTTGTTTATTACTTTTTGTCCAGGTTCCCAAATAAGTTAGTCTCTCTTTTGTATATCTGGACACTTCTATAGAGCTAAATCAATTGTATGCTGTAACATGGGTCTCAACTTTGAAAATATATAGAAATTTGTTTATTATTTTTTGTCAATGTTCCCAAATGAATTAGTCTCCTCTTTTGTGTATCTGACCACTCAGTCTTTCTATTGGCTTTATCAATCTAATAACAAATTGAGATGGGAAGCTAAAATGTTTTTTCTCTGCAGACAATGTGTTATTTTTGAACCTTTTTCTGAATATATGTAAGAATTTAAAAGATAATTGTATGAAGCATCAGTAAAGCAAAGGATTTTTATTGTGTTTCCCAAGTTTTTATGGCACATAAATTTTAAATCTGCATTTTTTTCTAAACAGCATAAGTATTTTAGTAATATAAACATCTATTTTAATATCATAATTTTTTTGATAATTTTCAATAAGCATTTCAAATAAATTACTAATTGCAGCTGCAGGATCAATTTTTATTCATACTTTCTAGGTCGCTAAGATTACTAAATTTAAGACAGCAAAGTAAAAATTCAAATCTTCCTTTAGTCATACTTGTCTGAAAATGTTTTTGTCTGATTTTATCAGTCATTAGAAAAAATGAGGATTTGCATTGCCTGATTTAAATGTTTTAGTATAAATTAGTAATACAAAATCTGTATTATGAAAATAAATATCATTTTGATTTTTATACTTTGATTTTGCTTATCCATTTTTTTAATTGATCATAGCAAAATTTTAATCAAAATGTTATTGGTAAACAGTAAATTTAAAATACTTCTTCAGGATTTGGCTATTTCTTAAAGCTGTTGCATTATTTGCCAATCCTGGTGAGGCTTTGAATATATTTTATTGCCTTGTTTTTTTAATTTACTGATGGAGATTCATTGAACTATTTGAATTGATTATCATGGCTGAACACATAGTTTCTTGCATTAATTATTGACAAGTCTATAGCATTATCATTATCTTCATTACTCGATTCTGATCCTTTAATATCAGTGTTCTGTTCATACTCCATTTATAAATCTTTATTATTATTCATACTTTTATAAATACCATCAACATTATCTAACATTCTCAAAAATCATTATTCGAAGCCAAGATCAGTTGGGTGCATTCTTTTATGAAAATTAAAATCAGTTATTATAAGAGAATAAATGTGATTTTTTTATGCAATACTTACAAAAGAAATATGTTTGTACAAAAAAGTAATATATATATATGATAAACAAAAATGCAAGTTAAAAAACTTGCTAACGCTTGCATTTATGTCCACAGATGGCGTTCTACCAAAAACACCAATCAAGCGTATGTTTTGTTTACATAAACGTCAGAGTAGCATTCACTATCTCTAACTATAATTCCACTTTCAGATCATGATTTCAAGCTATTTTCTATCATCAGTGAAAGACAGGAATAAAGAAACTAGATCTAAATACAAACTCTGAGCGTTTATGAAACAATTTCTATTCAGCTTGCAAGCATGAATTTTTTAGACACGTAATGTCTTCAAACTCAGCATAGCAAACCAGATAGCTATATGGGTCTGATCTCAGTTCAGCATCACCACATAGTAGAAGCCTCTGCAATCTATATCATTGCAAGAAAGACCTCAAAGGTACATTTATGATAAACAAAAATGCAAGTTAAAAAACTTGCTAACGCTTGTATTTATGTCCACAGATGGCGTTCTACCAAAAACACCGATCAAGCATATGTTTTGTTTACATAAACATCAGAGTAGCATTCACTATCTCTAACTATAATTCCACTTTCAGATCACGATTTCAAGCTATTTGCTATCATCAGAGAAAGACAGGAATAAAGAAACTAGATCTAAATACAAACTCTGAGCGTTTATGAAACAATTTTTATTCAGCTTGCAAGCGTGAATTTTTTAGACACATAATGTCTTCAAACTCAGCATAGCAAACCAGATAGCTATATGAGTCTGATCTCAGTTCAGCATCACCACATAGTAGAAGCCTCTGCAATCTATATCATTGCAAGAAAGACCTCAAAGGTACATTTATGATAAACAAAAATGCAAGTTAAAAAACTTGCTAACGCTTGTATTTATGTCCACAGATGGCGTTCTACCAAAAACACCGATCAAGCATATGTTTTGTTTACATAAACACCAGAGTAGAATTCACTATCTCTAACTATAATTCCACTTTCAGATCATGATTTCAAGCTATTTGCTATCATCAGTGAAAGACAGGAATAAAGAAACTAGATCTAAATACAAACTCTGAGCGTTTATGAAACAATTTCTATTCAGCTTGCAAGCGTGAATTTTTTAGACACGTAATGTCTTCAAACTCAGCATAGCAAACCAGATAGCTATATGGGTCTGATCTCAGTTCAGCATCACCACATAGTAGAAGCCTCTGCAATCTATATCATTGCAAGAAAGACCTCAAAGATACATTTATGATAAATAAAAATGCAAGTTAAAAAACTTGCTAACGCTTGTATTTATGTCCACAGATGGCGTTCTACCAAAAACACCGATCAAGCATATGTTTTGTTTACATAAACGTCAGAGTAGCATTCACTATCTCTAACTATAATTCCACTTTCAGATCATGATTTCAAGCTATTTGCTATCATCAGTGAAAGACAGGAATAAAGAAACTAGATCTAAATACAAATAGCTTGAAATCATGATCTGAAAGTGGAATTATAGTTAGAGATAGTGAATGCTACTCTGACGTTTATGTAAACAAAACATATGCTTTGATCGGTGTTTTTGGTAGAACGCCATCTGTGGACATAAATACAAGCGTTAGCAAGTTTTTTAACTTGCATTTTTGTTTATCATAAATGTACCTTTGAGGTCTTTCTTGCAATGATATAGATTGCAGAGGCTTCTACTATGTGGTGATGCTGAACTGAGATCAGACCCATATAGCTATCTGGTTTGCTATGCTGAGTTTGAAGACATTACGTGTCTAAAAAATTCACGCTTGCAAGCTGAATAGAAATTGTTTCATAAACGCTCAGAGTTTGTATTTAGATCTAGTTTCTTTATTCCTGTCTTTCACTGATGATAGCAAATAGCTTGAAATCATGATCTGAAAGTGGAATTATAGTTAGAGATAGTGAATGCTACTCTGACATTTATGTAAACAAAACATACGCTTGATCGGTGTTTTTGGTAGAACGCCATCTGTGGACATAAATACAAGCATTAGCAAGTTTTTTAACTTGCATTTTTGTTTATCATAAATGTACCTTTGAGGTCTTTCTTGCAATGATATAGATTGCAGAGGCTTCTACTATGTGGTGATGCTGAACTGAGATCAGACCCATATAGCTATCTGGTTTGCTATGCTGAGTTTGAAGACATTACGTGTCTAAAAAATTCACGCTTGCAAGCTGAATAGAAATTGTTTCATAAACGCTCAGAGTTTGTATTTAGATCTAGTTTCTTTATTCCTGTCTTTCACTGATGATAGCAAATAGCTTGAAATCATGATCTGAAAGTGGAATTATAGTTAGAGATAGTGAATGCTACTCTGACGTTTATGTAAACAAAACATATGCTTGATCGGTGTTTTTGGTAGAACGCCATCTGTGGACATAAATACAAGCGTTAGCAAGTTTTTTAACTTGCATTTTTGTTTATCATAAATGTACCTTTGAGGTCTTTCTTGCAATGATATACATTGCAGAGGCTTCTACTATGTGGTGATGCTGAACTGAGATCAGACCCATATAGCTATCTGGTTTGTTATGCTGAGTTTGAAGACATTACATGTCTAAAAAATTCACGCTTGCAAGCTGAATAGAAATTGTTTCATAAACGCTCAGAGTTTGTATTTAGATCTAGTTTCTTTATTCCTGTCTTTCACTGATGATAGCAAATAGCTTGAAATCATGATCTGAAAGTGGAATTATAGTTAGAGATAGTGAATGCTACTCTGACGTTTATGTAAACAAAACATACGCTTGATCGGTGTTTTTGGTAGAACGCCATCTGTGGACATATATATATATATATAATTATAGATCATGAAAAATGGAGAAATAAAATTACCTATGTTTAGAATACAACCACTATGAGAAACCATTAATCCAAATAAAAACTATTTACACTATGTGAATGAAATTTGTGCTAATTATTATTTTGCAAAATACAAATACACTTCCAAAGGTATTGATATGGACACTTGTTCAAATTATAAAATCTAGAAATTCAAGGTAAATGGAAATTTTGTGCAGTATGACCTTGTGATTGTAGATGATATATGATAATTCTAATTAAAATACACTAATATTCACAGCTAAAATAATCCAAGAAAAAGACAAAGACAAGAGGAAAATTACTTTTTCTCAGAAGAAAAGACACAGTACTGTATCTGTTGAATGTTTTAAAATTGTAAATATATAAAAAAAATCTATTTTCCTTTTTATTTGTTTGTTATTATTTTGTTGTAAATTTTGAACTATTTGTTTTTAAGAAATATCTGGTGTTTACATTTAGATTTTATTTGAATATATTTATTTGCAATCAAAAAATTAGTCAGTTGATACCAAACAGGAAACACATCATTTACAATTAAATATAGAATAACTTTTTTTAACTTTTAAATTATTTTTTTGTAGTTATAAATCCACTTTCATATTTCCAAAAAAATGTTTTTAATATTTTAATTCATGCTACAATGCAATTTACCTTACATATACAGTTTAGACAGATTAATATGTTTTTTTTTTATAAGCAATTTTTTTATAATGAAGGCTAAAATGAAATTTTTTGTTTTGCACAATTTATATTTATTTATTTCTGTTTAGAAACTCTTTTGTTTCTAGCGAAGTTGTTATTTTATTTTTTATAGCAAATTAATTTTTTGATTTTATACTTTACAAAATTTGTTAAAAAAAGAAAACAAAATAAAAAGTAAGATTGTTTGTAAATAACAAAATACAATTAAAGAATAAATATGGAATAAAATAATCAAAAAATACTCATGAGTTTATTCAATAAGAAGCATTTTAGGAATTGATATTTTTTTAAAAAAAATAACAAGATTATATTCATACATAATGATTTCCAAGGCACAATATACTCCAAAGTTATTTAATTTTAAGCTAGAGTAATCAATAAATGCTTAATATTGATACTTTTTCACTTTTAGATTTGCTTCATAACTAATAGTATTCATTAAAAAATTAAATTATTAAGGAACATAAAAAACTTTGACTAATGTTTATCTATAACTTTAACATATAAGAGAGATAAAGTTTTATTATATAAATTGGAATCTATTTGTTTTATTGTACCAAATGTAGACAATTATAAATTATAGATATTTGAAGTTATTCTATCTTTACGGAATCTAAAATTAAAATCCAACACCTATTTTGTTAATTCTATAGTATTTACAATTAAAAATATTTTTCATCATAATAATGATAATTGTACAAACAAAATTAAGTCAAGTGACATTTAAGAAGAGATTTTGTCTATACTGAGATTCTTGTCTACTTTTTTAATAAATAATTTTAAAATATTTTTTATAATAATGGTATAATCGGTCAATATGTAATGTTGATTATCACAGACTGAATATAATCATTTCATGATAATGATAAAAAATATTTTTATTACTTTTCTTGCTAAAAATTGATTCAAAGACCTTGGGTAAGAAGCCCATCATTTACCACCATAGCAAACATATTATCAGACAACTTTTCTTTATTTATTTAGCAAAGACATTCTTTAGAAAGTTTAATTATTAACCAAATATCATAAAAATCCCTACCCAGATTCCAATAAGGAGATAAAACTACTACGGTTTTATTAATCCTCCAATTCTGTTAATGTCAGAATTTGAAAGGCATTAACTATATGCTTCAGGGTTTGTGCTTGTCCACATTTATATAAATCAGTTTCATTAATCAAATTAATGAGTGCAAAGACCACATATTGCCCTAAATATGTTGATGAGACTCCAATGACTTCTAAAAGTATCAAATCCAGCTGACTTTACTACTGGATTGGAAAAAAGAAATTTGTGTGTTCTCATAAAAAGTTATATTTTTCATGCCATCATATTTTACTTGGAGAAAAACGATTTTGATTTGAGATTAATTTTAAATGAAGAAACATATCTTGATTTATTAGCAAGATTATCTATTTAACAGCTTTTTATAAATTTTCTGCGAGGCAACCATATTTTCTGAAATCTAGCAGACGAATATTTAAAAGGAAGTCATTGCAAGGAATAGATGCGAGTGTTAAAAAAAAAATGTTTCGGATTGTTAAAACATAAACAAAAACCGTTTTTATTTTATTTTAGCGCTATCTATTGTAATTCTTAGTAATCAGTGGCTACAAGAATAGAGAGCTTTTTTTCTATATATCATATCGCGTAAACCAAAACATTTCATCATTATTTTCTTAACTTTTAAAAATCTTATTGAGATAATATATAAATATAATTGCTTAGGTAACTGTTTTTAAAATATAACTCATTTAAAAGTTTTATAACGACAAAATATATAAAACACAAATATTCTGATTTCCTTTTTTTTTTTGTCAATTTACGCCTTGAAAAAAAAAAATCATTAATTTCAAGCTTGCAATGAGGCAGAAATTATATCAGCTAGATTAGGAAGATTGAATTTTCATTCAGCCAACACTTTTGGTATTTTCTTTGTTATAAATTTAGCAGAGCATTCTTTTCGCATCAGTGCAGATTCTTATTGCTGTCCTACCACGTGTAACGTCATAAGAGCATCTTTATTGGAGACGCTCCAGCCGTCTTTTATTCGGATAACATCACCATTCTAACTTCTAATGCTTTTTAGAGCAGCAATCAATATAAAAGCTTACAGCACCTGGTTATTGGAAAAGGGACAATGTCATAAAAAAATAGCATTTTATGCTACAGTTACGTTTTTACACACTGTGTTTGTGAATGTATAAAGCTGCAGTATAAATTTCTTTTCCATCCCTCAGCCCCCAAAGGAAATTATTGTATTAGTTCAAAAAAGAATTAAAAAGTTTAAGAAAAGTTATTATAATTTAAACCTTCTCGAAAACTAAACTATAAACAAATGAAAATGCATAACTTATAATTAAAATTGAATGTAATTAATAGCTTACAAAAATGAAATCAAAATAAGACACAAATTATCTCAAATACTTGTATTTATATAGATAAAAAAATAAAAAATATTTTTTATCTAGACTGTATCGCTCTTCAGCATAGAGAGAGAATAAGGAAGACGGCATTAGCATCCAACTTGCCAATAGTCTATTTTATTATCTATCTAAGAATAGCTAGACACTCATTTATTTTCTAAAATTGGAAGCTTATCTGGGTTGATTATGAATGACTAAAAAAAAAATCCTAAGCACGTTCGGAACTTAAGCTTTAAGTTATTTTTAAAGTAGATTTATACTCTAGTTTAAAATATCAAATACTTATTTACTTAAGTATTTAATACTGATTAGTAAATAGGTTTTCAAATATTTTTATCTAGAAAATAAAATAAAAATTAAAAAAAACACTCAACCTCTCACTAATCAACAGGTCTGATAACTACAATGTAATATTTATATAATAAACATAGCACTACATATATAAATGAAAGAAAGCTGACCAATTTTTGTTAACTGTCGCGTATAAATTCAGAAATCCACTTTCATTGTCAGAAATATCTATGTAAAAAAGTATTAATTTTTGATACAATCATTTTCAAACATTTTTGATCTACTGCAGAATGAAGATCTCTCCAAGTATAATCCATATTCTCATATCTAGCCTCTTTTTTCTTCATCACCCCAGTACAATTCTTTATTTCATCCATCCATTTCACATGTGGTCTCATTCTAGGTCTTTTACAATCTCTTGGAATCCAGTTTAAGATTTCAACTTACCATCTATTATCATTTATTCTAACAATATTTTCAGCCCAACTCCACTTAAGTCTCTTAATTACAAGGATATCAGAAACATCTGTTTGTTCTCTCATTCATGTATTTTGTTGTCAGACTCTTCTTGTTACTCCTATTATGCATCTTACCATATTTTATTGAGTGGTCTGAAGTCTCTGTATTGCTCTTATGTTAGGTGTATAAATCTAATATACACACATTTACTAAAAACCTTTTTTTTTTTCAACCACATAGACATAATTCCTTTTAATATTAAATTATTTCTACCAAAATAATTCTAACCAAGTTTAATTCTATGATTAATTTAATCCATTATATTTTCATCTGAAGTAATAATCTAATCAAGATATTTGTAGTTATTAACTTCTTCTCATTATTATCATTCTATATTTTTTTATTTTAAAAAAATCCATTGAACATGACTTTTTAACATTTATCTTTAATCCTACCTTTTTACTTTCATTTGGTAACTCTCGCAATATTTCCTAAAGTTCTAAAGCTAATTTAATATATATATATATTAAATTAGCACAGATAAATATACATATAATTAATGGAATATACCAATCTTTATCTCAACTTCCGAGCAAATGCTCTGATGACAAAATATTAAGAATATAATACATATAAATAAACAACTTTTAATGTATCAATATTATTTTTATTACAACGTTTTTATTAAAATCAGACAAAAAATTGGATCCACCTTCAAAATACAAATATTCAAAATTTTATACCAGAATCATATAAACAAATGTCATAATAATCTACACGTTATCAGCTAACTATGTAGATTCCAGTGTCAAAAACAGACAAAAAAAAAATGGAACAACTTTATTACAAAACTTCTGTTCAAAATTTTAATATCATATAAAAATGATTTCATGTTTTTTTATCTATTGATAATTAATCAGTTAACAATTTGACATTTCTTTTGTTCCATCTTCTTAGATTTAAAAAAAATGCTTAACCGTGACTACTGTAAAAAATATTTATTTTATACTAAAACTCAAGAAGTTGGATTTGATTTCTTTTTAATTTAATTCTATGAATGAATAATATTATAAAAAATTACATTTGACATTTTTAAATATTTCAAAACAATTGTGCAAATCAGCGTACTGTACACGTCATCAACCTAGTTAGAGATTTTTTTCAAAAAGTAAAAAGCACTGTTAATATATATATAATAGTCATTCTTTTTATGATTTATGGATCATGATCTTGGTAATATAATATTTTTATCATTAGTGAGGTTATCTATTTTGGTCAGTCTGCACTAGAATATACATAACTGATTTAAGCCTGTGTACTACTTATACGCTTCAATGATTCTTAATGAATAAGTTTAAATTAGGAATAGGTTTTTTTTTTTTCATATGTCATAGCATTGGCCGGGACACGAACCCACACCCGTCTGCAACCAACTACTTGCTTGTAAGGCGGGTGCGATATCTGTTTCTTTTTATCTTTAAATGGCTTTAGCTTATATCTGAAAAATATTCCCAGAAAAGCTTGGAAAACTGCATTGGTATAAAATTAGATATTTTTGAAAAAAGATAGGTTGAGCCTCTATAGTTCATCAATAATGAGAATGGAATACTCATTTTATCACACACATTTGCCATGATTAATAAAAATAGATAGATATTTCACTTTCATATGTGTGATAAATAATAAATATTATTCTTAAATTTCATTGTAGTAATATTCCCTAAATACATATCTTGTTAAATCTAACATTATTAACCTGTACTCTATTATATAAAAATATTCTCATAAGATATATTTCACCAAAATTAACTACTTTGTTATTAATTATATAGGATTATAAATACATATTCCATATATATATAGTAATGGTATGGAAATTTAGGGATGATTATACGGAGATGGCAAACACATCATCATTTCCATAAAATAATTAATCAAATTAAATATAAAAGAAATGCAATGAATAAGAGCAAAGAAACAGCACGAAGAAAAACATAGTATGCATGTTCAACATTACAAAAAAATACTTAAATCAAAAACTCAACAGCAATTAATAGTCAATAATAATCCACAAAGAACAGTCAAAAATCAACAGTTAATCTTGTGAGTGGATTTAAAGGAAGTATACTATAAAACAGGCTACTTATCTAGTCAATACCAAACTCAGGGAAGAATATAACTAAATTATCTGGATGCATATATTTAAGTGCTTATCCATCACTCATAATAACAAAATAATGCTGAGTTGGGGAAATATGGAGATTATAATCAATGCTCTGGCCATATAGTACTATTAAGGTACCATCCATCTATAAAACTAATTTTCTAATAAATAAAGCAAAACACAATGAATGGTTTTAAAGGTGTTACATTTGTGCCTTCCAGA
Source organism: Epiperipatus broadwayi (assembly GCA_028023455.1). Classification (NCBI taxonomy): domain Eukaryota; kingdom Metazoa; phylum Onychophora; class Udeonychophora; order Euonychophora; family Peripatidae; genus Epiperipatus; species Epiperipatus broadwayi. Next base: position 5,663,747 of record JAQFVV010000044.1, read on the forward strand.
TTTATCATCTACATGTTTAAACACCAACCCCTACATCTACATAACTAATCGTTATGTTCTAATTTAGTTTAGAAAGCAAGAATTCTATGATAAATAAATATAACAGTTTATTCTAATTTACTTTAAAATAACTGCTGTGATAATTTGAAAACAATCTCTCAAACTGTAAGTGTATTGAAATCAAGTCAAACACACTATCAATTCATGGAACAGATAATTGGAAGAATAAAGACATTAACATTAGAACATTTTTTTAAAACAATTATTTAATAAACTAACAGATTAAAAAAAATGGCATGACAATATGATAATTCAAATTTATACATTCTTACCAAAAATATAGTTACATATAACAAAAATGATTAACTATTTGATTTTGTTTTATTAATTTAATTAATGTTTGCTTTCCTTAAATTACTTCCTGTTCAATAAATAAGAATTGAAAAACAACTTTTTCATTTTAATCAGAGATAAGACCATCTTAAATTAGCTTTATGCATCGGTATAATTTTGGAGAGAAATGAATTCATGAATAAAAAAAAAACATGTCAAATTTAATAATAATTAAATTAATTTAAAAAGTCCTATAATTCTGAAAGGAAAAAATCACATGAATTAAAAAATGTTTCTCAAGAAAATGTCACCCTGCTAGAATTATTCATTCTTACAAAAATATTTTATCTCTATATGAGAGTATAATATGCACATAAAAAATACCTTCTGCCATGGTTTTAAATTTCTTGGGAGTCCTTTGCATTTATAATTTTCAGTATTTCCATGTAGGTTTTCTTCTTTAGGGCTTCTCACTTCCAGTTACTGCATACAGTTATTTCTACTTGGCAATAGAAGATTTCATGCTAACAAACTGGAAGAATTTATCCATTTTCTTTACAATAAAATTTCCAGGTCAAACTAATAGATTGAAACACTCCTGCTGTTGGTTGAAAACAAAGTTGCAGATTACTTCAGAAGTATCTTCTTTTCGTTTTTGTTTTTCAGTGAAACAGGTTACATAGAGGAAGATGATGTTCAGACTTTAGCTAAACTTAGCACTTAGTTGTATTCATCTTAGAAAACATTTTATAGCTAAATCCATAGTGTGTTCTTCACAGTTAAATTCCTTTGTTGTTTTCTTCAACAGCTTGATTAGAACTTTTCTCCTACTGATTTTTTCAGCAGATGGCTTATAACTGGTTGTCCTCTTCAACAGCTGGATCATGAATATTTGCTTTTTATAAGACAATGATGACAACTGATAGATCCACACCTCTATTTTTGAGCCAAATCTGCCTTTAACCAATGATAATCCTGTCCCCTATATGACAAAATTTAATAATAACTAATTAGATCAATTTTGACAAAAACAATTGTTTAGATATTTCCCTCCTTCAGCATTGACATTGAAAAATAAGTCAGAATATTAAATTAAAATCAAAGCTTTTTGACATACCTTTTTAATTAAAAAAATGTTTTTCTTGCCAAAAAGAAAGCACTGCCTTTTTCCTTTTGGGGAGAGATAAAAAAAAATACAAAAAAAAAAAAACGTTTCTTGATAAAAATCAAAGTTTATTGAATTGTTTAAAATTCTTTTCTTTTTTTTTAAAAATTACATATATAAATTTTTATTTATTTTATATCTTAATATTAAAATAAAAAAAGTTTTCAATAATTTGCTGAAGAGAAAGTAATTTTCAAAACTAAAAATTAAATTGGGAAATAATTAAAATTATTGAAGAAAGAAAACAAAAGAAATTATTTATCTGATTTTATAGTTCTCTCTCTTTCTCTGTATTACAATCCTTTATAACTTTTAATATATTTTAAATATTAAATGTATATTTAACAAATCTGAAAATTCTTACATTATCATGTGATGAGGAAAAACATTTAAATAAATACTCTTTATTCTTAAAATAACGCATATTGAAATATTAATTACTATTTCCCTATTAAGAAGCATTTTGTCATCTATTATTGTTAATACAGAAATGTAGCTACATGGATATAATATATATTGTAATGGATACATATTTTAACAGTACAAAAAAATAGGTTGTTGATCAAAATTGTCAAAAGAACACCAAATTATAATTAGCAATTAAGAGATTCTCAGGGTTTTAAAATATTACTAAAACTATATAATTAAATTAATTAATTAATCAATCTATAGTTGAATAACAAAGAGTATTTTATTTCACCCAACTACATTAAATTTACATAAAATAAATAATTAACCCAAATATAAAATATATAAAATTAATGTGACCATAAAATTTACCTTGTAGTGTGGTGATATAAATAAACAAAATATGAAAATCAAGTTAATTTAAGTAAATAAAATATACTTTATTTATATTATAATATAAATAAATAAATAGTGATAATGAATAGATAAATAATAATAATAAGTTACTTTCTCAGATAGTCTCTTTAAATACAAAATAAAATTTTAATGCTCAAGTATATTTTTGTATTCTAAAGGTGTAAATGGTTCAGTGTGTGTTGTTAAACAATCCCAAACATTATTAAGGAAGACTGATTATGATAAGCATAAAATGTACTTTAATAAAATTAAGTATAACTATTTAATCTTTAATTTCTACAAATCATCTTTATCAGTCTTCATTCATATTCATTTTACTAGCATGGACATCATATTATTTAATATCTACTATATGTACTTCATTATAAAGTTACTTAACATAAGTATTTTTAACTATTCAGAAGAAAAAAAAATATTTACACGTGTTGTTTATTAATACTGTTTAGATTTTACATGTACTCATCTATAAGAATTTTAAAGGAACAAGTGAATCACTTAATGTTAGAGCTTATTTATATACATCAACTTTTTAATATATATATAATTAGATACCAACCAGTAACCATCTAAACATTCACAGTAAATATAGTAATCAATATTTTTCACTGCTGTCAAGGCAACCTTTACACCTTTTAATAGCAAGAATGGAAATCCCATTTTTACTAATGGTCCATTGAATATATATGGACACTTAAAGCTTGCAACTTGACTACAGAGTATGAGATATTGATACAATGAAGTTTAAATAAACCTCTGTAAACATGAAATAAATGTGTCACTGTAATGCAGACTAATAAATAGTCAGTTATAACATTACTTAATGCAATACTTTTAAATTGCCCATGTATTATTTAGAAATAATAAGCGAAATAGTGCCTAAAGCTAATCTGGGATAAATGATGTGATTAGATACCAACCAGTAACCACCTAAACATTTACAGTAAATATAGTAATTAATATTTCTCACTGCTGTCAAGGCAACCTTCACACCTTTTAATAGCAATATACATATATATATATATATATATATATTGTAAGAGAATATATATATATATATATATTGTAAGAGAATAAAAAATAAAGATAAATGAAATTTACTATCATAACCGATATACAATTTATAACTAAATAAGGAAGACGCTAATCTATGAATAAGAATATGGCAATATATATCATATTTTAGTTGGGCATCCATTTGTAATTAATTAAATATAATACCATAACCCATTTGCAACTATCATAAACATTAATTTTGTCATGCTAATAATAAGATAAATAAATTATCCCATTTCTCAACACACAAAATAAAAAATAAAAATTAAACACTGTCATCATTTACGATTTAAAATATTTCGATATTGGGAGGTCATTTTAACTAACAAAATATACTAGCCATTGTCATCAGATAAACCAATACTAGCTATAGCAACTGAATAAAATTACTGTGAAATTTATGGAGTGCATTACGCTTATCTCCAATAATAGGTTCTTTTAACAAAGAATCCTTCCCATTTCTCTTTCCATATATATAAGACCATCCATGGTCACATGCACACACTGGCGCTATTTATAACAACTTATAAAAAATATCATACAAAGTTAATACTATCAAGTTGGAAAAGGGACTAATTCACCTTTATTCAGCTTAGCTAAGTACATGTGTTTTCCACAGGTGCCACTAGATTGTTTTTAAACCTAGATCAATCTTATCTGTCCGTAGTGTACTGGGTTCAAATCCATTCAGTACATTCTTTACTACACATGACTTGGATGACTAACAAACAAAAAATAATGACATTCTTATATTTTATCCATGTCAATAAAATTATAAGATCTCAATACCATAAAATTTATATATCCAACACTCCTATAGATATTACTAGCTCAGTTTAAGTATATTGATGAACAGATGCAGGAATACTTGTACTAATGGCTTCCAAACACACATAGTGAAGACCATTACTTACATATATGGCCATTAAACCTAGTTACTTAATTTAATTATTTATCATAATATAATGATGATAATGATGATGATTCCATCCACAGCTTTATAATGAACTCACAATGACAAATTGATCTTTCATAAACTTATAGACTCTTTCCTAAAATCACATTATGTTCAAATTGGTATTTAATTATAATACTCACTAGCATTTGTATATGTTTATGGTTATATTTACTTCAAATACTACTATAAATAAAATTATTGCTCAATTATCACTATTTACCAATGATGATAAATGATCATCATGAATCTCATCACCTGATATTCAACTTTTCATAAGCCCTGATTTACTAAACCTATTAATTAATTTTGAGATTGGATTTAATGATTATTATTTCTGCAGTGATGATGGTGATCATAACTCTTGGGCACAACACAATTTTAGCTTTTTATTATGAACCTCTAATTATTAAAAAAAACTTGGTTATATGTCAAGCATAATCCTTAAACATCCTTATATGTAAATCAATATCCTGCGCTTAACATTTACGAGTGATGATGATCAATTAAAACAATAGAATCAAAAGAAAAAAAAATATATAATAATATTGATAATAATAACTCGGAAACCAAATATGATATAATTATATTTATTGACACTCTTCCTTTTTTATATAAATCAAATTTACTAATTATACAATTGACTTTATTAAATATATAATTAAACAAAATATCTTAATACTATATGTGTAACCAACTAATTTTATATATCTGCTCATGTTACTACATATTTTTAAACAAGTTAGCTTAAAATGGCATAAAAAAAATTCTATTCAAAGCCTATTCAAGATTTTCCCTACTTATTATATTTCATAAAAGTAAATTTCATTTATATTAAGTGTGTGTTTTTCACTTTCATACATATGTGAAACCCTGCTCTCTTCAATTTGCTATATTTAAATTAACTATACATAACCTATTTTTTGTTGGGTTTGTATAAGCAGTCACACAAACACATACCCTATGATATGTCAACATATATATTTAAAATGTGTACCTTTATAATATGGATTAATACATAAATCACATATATAAAAAAAATATTGCAACCTTAAGTAAAAAAAAATATATATCAAATTTAATATATGCAAAAATAAATAATAATAATAATAATAATAATAAAACATTTTATAGCATATATTTATATGTTGCTTAATTATCACAATTAATAAAGAACAATAAAAAAAAACATTTTAGTATTACAATATATAATAAAAAAAAATCAAAAATAATGAATAACTAAGTTTAATGAATTTAAACTGTGTGTGTGTGTAATGTTATTGAGAATAACACAATCAATAAATAAACTCTTAATGCTTCTGTATCAAAAGAAAAAATGCTTGACTTTAGAAATTAAAGTTTACTTTTAATAAGTAAGAATAAAAGATTTGTTAATTAAACTTCAAAGTTACCCAATCCATTTTCATTTCCTATTAATGTCCCAGGTTTAAATATCAGACTGTTCTTTCAATTTATAGCTTCCACTGGTTGGTTTGCTTGTTCCTACCAATTTAAAAAAAATTATTGCAGACACTTTTAGATAAATGTGAAGAAAACTTTAAAAAAAATTGATTTATAAATTAATCAAGTTAGTTGCATGGCTTTATATATCTTCTTCTTTCTTCTATTCTTTCATTTTCTCTCTCCATTCAAAGATTACGATTCTTTAATAGGCCAGGAGACAAAAAAGAAGCCTCTCAGATAGCGTCTGTGGTTGGCTTTTGAATTCAGCCATTCTTTGGTTATTATAGACCCAAATATGAGTCCACAGATAGCTGGGTGATTTAACTCATAGATGTGAGGTCTTCAAAGAACAGAAACAGTGAGTTTAGCATGGCATCCTGATTGTTTTACAAACAGCCAAAATATATATCAGTACCATTATATTAAACAATTCAAAACAAAACAACACTCTCCATATAGTAGTGCCATCTTGTGCCAACAAGAGCAATCAATGGATGCCAGAAGGCTTGTGCATAAAATCCCTATCTAGTGCCTACTCATCCAATATCCCCAGACTAGTTTCTGGCTTGTGGCCTTCATCAGTGAGGAGCCTTGGATCTGAGAGCACTGCACCTAGATCTTAGGATCTAATGCAACCCTCCAGCACCCACCTTTTAACTCTATTTAACTACAAAACTATGAGAATGAAATTGAAAACACTATTAATATTTTCAATCCAAGCTCAATAGCTTATATAGTCATATGGGTCTGAACTCAATTCAGTATCCATACATTTTGGTGTCTTTGGCTCTTTAACAACCATAGCCACCACTATCCTATTAGGCAGGATTGGTGTTAAACCACTAAACATCACATGATCACTATCTCATACTAGCACAATAATTGTTATTAAACAATTCAAAACAAAACAACACTCTCCATATAGTAGTGCCATCTTGTGCTAACAAGAGCAATCAATGGATGCCAGAAGGCTTGTGCATAAAATCCCTATCTAGTGCCTACTCATCCAATATCCCCAGACTAGTTTCTGGCTTGTGGCCTTCATCAGTGAGGAGCTTTGGATCTGAGAGCACTGCACCTAGATCTTAGGATCTAATGCAACCCTCCAGCACCCACCTTTTAACTCTATTTAACTACAAAACTATGAGAATGAAATTGAAAACACTATTAATATTTTCAATCCAAGCTCAATAGCTTATATAGTCATATGGGTCTGAACTCAATTCAGTATCCATACATTTTGGTGTCTTTGGCTCTTTAACAACCATAGCCACCACTATCCTATTAGGCAGGATTGGTGTTAAACCACTAAACATCACATGATCACTATCTCATACTAGCACAATAATTGTTATTAAACAATTCAAAACAAAACAACACTCTCCATATAGTAGTGCCATCTTGTGCCAACAAGAGCAATCAATGGATGCCAGAAGGCTTGTGCATAAAATCCCTATCTAGTGCCTACTCATCCAATATCCCCAGACTAGTTTCTGGCTTGTGGCCTTCATCAGTGAGGAGCCTTGGATCTGAGAGCACTGCACCTAGATCTTAGGATCTAATGCAACCCTCCAGCACCCACCTTTTAACTCTATTTAACTACAAAACTATGAGAATGAAATTGAAAACACTATTAATATTTTCAATCCAAGCTCAATAGCTTATATAGTCATATGGGTCTGAACTCAATTCAGTATCCATACATTTTGGTGTCTTTGGCTCTTTAACAACCATAGCCACCACTATCCTATCTAATAGGATTGGTGTTAAACCACTAAACATCACATGATCACTATCTCATACTAGCACAATAATTGTTATTAAACAATTCAAAACAAAACAACACTCTCCATATAGTAGTGCCATCTTGTGCCAACAAGAGCAATCAATGGATGCCAGAAGGCTTGTGCATAAAATCCCTATCTAGTGCCTACTCATCCAATATCCCCAGACTAGTTTCTGGCTTGTGGCCTTCATCAGTGAGGAGCCTTGGATCTGAGAGCACTGCACCTAGATCTTAGGATCTAATGCAACCCTCCAGCACCCACCTTTTAACTCTATTTAACTACAAAACTATGAGAATGAAATTGTAAACACTATTAATATTTTCAATCCAAGCTCAATAGCTTATATAGTCATATGGGTCTGAACTCAATTCAGTATCCATACATTTTGATGTCTTTGGCTCTTTAACAACCATAGCCACCACTATCCTATTAGGCAGGATTGGTGTTAAACCACTAAACATCACATGATCACTATCTCATACTAGCACAATAATTGTTATTAAACAATTCAAAACAAAACAACACTCTCCATATAGTAGTGCCATCTTGTGCTAACAAGAGCAATCAATGGATGCCAGAAGGCTTGTGCATAAAATCCCTATCTAGTGCCTACTCATCCAATATCCCCAGACTAGTTTCTGGCTTGTGGCCTTCATCAGTGAGGAGCCTTGGATCTGAGAGCACTGCACCTAGATCTTAGGATCTAATGCAACCCTCCAGCACCCACCTTTTAACTCTATTTAACTACAAAACCATGAGAATGAAATTGAAAACACTATTAATATTTTCAATCCAAGCTCAATAGCTTATATAGTCATATGGGTCTGAACTCAATTCAGTATCCATACATTTTGGTGTCTTTGGCTCTTTAACAACCATAGCCACCACTATCCTATTAGGCAGGATTGGTGTTAAACCACTAAACATCACATGATCACTATCTCATACTAGCACAATAATTGTTATTAAACAATTCAAAACAAAACAACACTTTCCATATAGTAGTGCCATCTTGTTTAATAACAATTATTGTGCTAGTATGAGATAGTGATCATGTGATACCATTATATATTATATTAACAACTTCTTTCAAAGGATTCCATTTAAATACATATCTTTAGACTAATTTTGCTGTGAATTACTTATACATGTGCACATCTTTTATGCTGATTTTAAGGCAAGAGTCATATTTTCTTCTTTAATTTTTAAAGAGAAAAAAATCAATAGCTCATACTAAGCTAAAAAAACAGATGAAAAACTGCTGCCAATTCTTTTAACTTTTTTCCTCTTTAACCTTCTGCCCATTTCTTTTAACTTTAAAACAACTACATATTTAGCCAAAAACTTTAAAAAACTGCTCATCTCTCTAAAGTTTAAAACAACTACATATTCAGCCAAAAACTTAAAAAAAAAACTGCTCTTTTTCTGAATATTGTTAACTGACTGCCCTTCTTAATATTGTACCCTTCTTTTTATATTTCGAATTTCTGATCAAAGAAAAAAAATCTCCTCCTACTAATAGCAATCAAATCTCACACATAGACGGTCTCAAGTCATTAATAAGAAGATTAATAATTACATTTATTCCATCAAAGCATTTCTTCCTTCTTTTTCTCTGGATATATAATAGATCCAGATAATACATAACAATAAAGTTTGCAATCTATAGTCATCAGAGATATGTGTAAAAATGTTTTGTGTTTATACAGCCGTTCTCACACATGTACATTTTGTCTATTAATCTATAAATATTTTTACACATTCTTTCCTGGTCTGCTTTATTTAATAAAAAGTACAGCTAAATAATTTAACATATTATTTAATAATAAAAATAAATAAATATATTAAATATTATTTCTTGTTACATTCTCTCTCTACAACTGCTTATTAATTTATCATCTATAAACTATATAATAATAATAATACACACATACACAAATCTCTATATAAAAGAATTTTTTTTTAAATTAAAGAATATATTTATGTGTGTGGGAAATGAGAACATATATGTACAATATATATATATATATAATTCTCCATATACATGGCTTTAAACAACAGTGCATTTATATACCAAAATATATAATCTGACTTGAATTTTTTTTTTTTGTAATTTTATTTTTTGCTATGATGGCTTTAACAATTTTATATTGCTACAACTATTAATATATGGTGTATCTGAACTTAGTTCAGTCCTATATGGCTATTTAAGTTAGGTAGCTAGATTGGAAGACATATGGATGTCTGAAAATTTCAGAGTTTCTACTTAATAGTTATACATTAGTGCTGGGCTTGTCCTAGTATTTATAATCTAATGATTGAATATCCTATCACCTCACTGAGGATACCAGTAGCAGAAACTGGTCTGAAATTAGTGACATTTTACAAAGTTTGTTAAGAGTCTGTTTTGCAAGCTCTTGATATATATATAAGTTAATAATAATGTGAAAGGCTAAAACCTTTGCATTATTATTAGATCATCTGCTAGCACTTAATAAATTTAATATATTTATATATGTTATATGATTATTGCTCTAATAAATGTACTATAAACATCAAATACCTAAGAGATAAATTTATCACCATGAAAGACTGGAAAATATTTTAAAAGAACAATAAAACATACCATTATACAGGTAAATAATTCTCAATATTAATTTTAAAAAAAATTTAAAATAGTCCTGCTTTAAAACCAAAATTAACACAAACAAATATTATTTCTAAACTAAATATAAGTATATGCTTCAAGTTATAAAATAGCTACCCATATTTCCAAGTTCATTCCTATATGTTAACAACATGTTCTATGTAGATTGTATGTTTTATTTTAATAACAAACAATTACAAAAGGAAAAAAAGAAAAATGTAAAGTAGTAAATTAAAGTTCTTTGAACTGTCTATAATTTTCTGTTGAAGTAATTCTCTTGATGCTCATCAAAAAATTTTAAGATGATGCAATCTTTTTTTCTGAGAAAAAGTCATTAATGCAGGTGTGAAAACAATAAATTTTTTTATCCATAGTAAGTTTATTTTCTCTTTGTAGTAATTTTTTTTCCATATGTCAAAGGCATTAGCTGGGAAGTGAACCTGGACCACTAGGCCATCAATCCTTGATCTCTTTGCAGTAATTAGATTATGAAAATAAAGTATAGCAGTATTTTCTTTAGACATTTTGATGAAATTAATTTTTTTAATATTTTTTATTCCTAAAGATTTATATTATTTTTGTTTGAAATGATTTATTTTAAAATAAGATATTATTTACTGAAGGCAATGGAATGGTTATTGCTCTAAAGGCAAGTGTTTCATTGAACATTTAGCACTTTATTTTCAAAATGTCTGCTTCTATATAATTATCAAAAATAAAATATAAGAATATATGACAAATAGTTATATAAAGATGATTTTAACTAAGTTATCAATAAAGTTCAGTTATATTTGTACATTATTTTCCACATTATTATTTAAGTCATGATTATCATAGTGGTGTATTAAGATTCCTCTTTTCACTCAAATTTCATCATATTTAACCTTGAAGAAGATTCCCATTGTTTAAAAATCCACTCTATGACACATTTGTATATTAGAATTATCTTTTTCAGATGTTACAGCATTCTTTAACAAATAAACAACATTTCAAGTTAAATAATATTTGCAATTTAAAGTATTAAATAAATAACTTTAAAAGTAAATACTATACAATTAAATAAATTAAAATATAACATGATAAAAATGATGCTTAATGTTTCATAAATTTAATCTGAGTAAAATAAAAATAACTTAGCTATTTGAAATCTTACAACAATCAAAAAGACCACACAAATGATAGAATTTTTTCATATAATAAACTAGATAAAATTTAACTATGATATAACATGGAAAACAGTAAATTAAAAATAAAAATTCAAGCCAAAATATTACATCATTTTGTAATAGTAATAATATTTTCCCGATTTACCATTTTTAGTATATAATTCTACAAGATATATATATATACAATAGAATATCTCCATGTTTTAATATATCTGCATCATTTAAGATAAGACTCATAACACTATACAATAAATATTTTAAAATATTCTTTATCCTAGCATAAGGCAATAATTAACCAAAATAAAACAGCCATTCATTCTTGCACCATATAAAGGCTTTCCTAAAATACTTTGGTTAGAAAGAATAAATATTAAAATTGATCACACAATGTACCTAAATATTCATTGTTGATAATGATTGAATTTAGCCAACTCTTAGGTTTGTCAACTATTGTAAGAAATCAATTTGAAATTTATTTAGATATATTTTATGATTGATTTAACTATTCATTATTTCTAACCAAAGTGTCTTACGTAAGCTTTTATATTAACAAATGAGGCATGAGAATAAATATCTGCTTTATTCTTGTTAATTATGGTCCTATGCTAGGTTAGATAGTATTTAAAAAAATGTTTGTACAGCATTATGAGACTTATTCTCAAATAATATATATATATAGAAATGATAAATGAGATATAAATATTCTATATGTGTGATGTTTTGAAATATAATGTTCTCAAACTTTCTCAAACAACTAAACCTCTTTCACAAAAAATTCCTAAGATTTTCATGGATGCTAAAAATGTAAATATAAAATGTAACATAAGTTTTTCAATATAAACTGAAATCACACTATCTAACAATAATAATAATAATTAACTACAAGTGAACATTGCATTTTGAATGAGTGAAAGCCATTAATTTATGCAACTACCCATTGGCTCAAATTAAATAATATATTGCAAAATTAAATATGGTAGGAACAATTATAAGATTCATTTTACTAGCTTTCCATTAGAATATTAATTATTATTTGATAAAATATATTAATCATTTGCATTTTGCTTTCAGGATAAAAAAAAAACAAAAGCTTTTTTTTTCAATTGCCAGCAAATCTTAAAACAATTTTCTTATGATTAAATTTAGAGTTGTAATACAGAAATATATCATAAACAAAAAAAAAATTTTCATGTTTTAATTACAAAATATTTTATCAAATAGAGTCTGTTATCTCTTCAATCATTTTATAATTATAAATGCATATTTTTGATTTTTGGATAATTTCCACAATTTACCTAAATAACTTCTACATATCTGAAAATAGCTTGTGATCCAATACAAGCGTTACTGTAATGATAATTTTACATCACATGACCACCATTTAGTCTGGAGATATTGGATGAGTAGGCACTAGATGGAGATTTTATGCACAAGCCTTTTTGGCATCCATTGATTACTCTGGCTTGCATTGAGTGGCAATATGTATAGAGAGTTTTGCATGTTTTAATGATAATTTTAATAATAAACAAATGTATATATATTTATGAATTACGATTCTGAAATATAAATTTATATATATATAATTTTAGTAAATGCATTAACATTAATTATATTATCTATCATGAAAATTAATATTTTTCTTACAATTTGAATGAAATTGATTACCACATTAACATAAACAAATACAGGTCAAGCTTTTATAAAAAAAAATTAATGTAACCAGTTTTTAACTCTTCTAGGCTTCTAAACATCCATTTATTATATTTGCATAATAATAGGTGGTTTATGTAAAGCTTTTAATACATGATTACAAATTATATTTAACTAAACAAATCATAATATTTAAACAGCATTAAACTGTTGCACATGCGCTTTAGATTTTAAATATAAAATGAATGAATACTAAAAACATCGCGCTATATAAAATAATTGACTTATTTACTAAATAAATCATGTAAAATTAGCAACTTTTAAATGTAAGGCAGGGGCGATTTTTAAACTATTTGTAAGACATTTACATTAAATAGCATTAATTATAAAATTATATATAGTTTTAGAAAATATACTGACATTAATTACAATCACGATTTGACACAATGGTAAAATGGTTATCGCTTGAACTCAAAATCTATGAATTACGGCCTACCTTCATTACTTCCAATGTTTTAAATGTATTATTATAATTATTCAGGGAATCATAATTATCACTCAATATCAAAAAAATCTTAAAATTGGCTGCATTATAAATTAATTATATATAAATCTAAGGCTATAATATTAATGAAAAGAACAGATGTTTTGAATTGTAGTATGTCTGAAAACTCTCATTTTGGTTGACATACCTGTAGTAGAAAATCTTGGCCTGCTTATCAGTCTAATATAGTTGAAAATGAACTAAACTTGAAAAATTAAGTAAAAATAATCTGAGGATTTGTCATCAAGCTATCATGTGGCGTTTGAGTAAAGAAATTGACAGAGTTGAATTTTCAATCTGAACTTTATGCAGAAAAAGTTTGCATTGTATAGAGTAATAAATATCCACACATATTTATCACTATGATCACTTCAAACTATTATCGATTGGATTTCATAATTAAGTTTAAAATCAAAAACATAATATTTTTACATGTTTAGCAGTTTTTAAATAAGTCATCAATTGGGATTCTCTTTGTAATTGTGATAGATGAAAGTAATTCTGCACCTCATAACTTGTAGAATATATTCATTGAGTAAGATAATAGTTTGTGACTGAAGAAAGAGGATATAAGAAATCTACGTCATAGATCTAGGCTGCTGTCTAATAATCATCTTACATTTGACTATATACAAATCTTAATCACTTTAACCAAAAATAGATAATATAAATTGGGAGAATTATTAAATGGAGCATAGTCAAGTTTTGTGTAATTCGCAAAAAAGTTAAAAGTAATTGATATGTAATGTGGACTTATATATTGTTATAGAAACACAAATATTAAGAGAATGAGTTATAAATTAAACATAGAATTAAAATTATTATGGAGGAAATGATAAAAAATATTCTGCTCTATGAAAAAATGATTACTAATCATTTAGTTTTATGTCCTCTCATTCGATAAATATATAAATAGATATTTTATATAGATGTATAACAATGTTTTGATTACACCCAATAACATTTTGAAATCATTTTGAAAATTTTAATGCTAAAATTGAAAAACAATTGAATGATTTAAGTGCTAAAGATAAATTTGTGCTGTGGAGATAGAAATGAGAGAAGCACAAACTTTCTGAATTTATGGAAAAAGAAAATATGTATATGCAATGTTGCTTTGAAAAGTGTTCAAAGGTAAATTGATATTATAGCATCAAATGAAATTAAGACGAGATGAATTATAATTTGACTAATGAAAAATACAGCTTTGTGATTATCAATTAGCAAAATGGAAGATATATTTGTGAAAAATTAAAAAGTCTGTTTTTTTAAGATGGTATAGAAAACTCAATTGCTGCAATTTTCAAAATACTTTAATAAATTCAAGCTATGATTTGATAATAATTTTTAAACATTAATAGACTTCAACGATATGAATGAAATTTAAAAATAATGAAATAATAGTTTGCAAATTGCTAAAAATAGATAGATGATTATTATTTCAGAGCATTTTTTATTTTTTTCTAATAAGAATCTAGTTTTAAATCAAAATTCAACATAAATTAAGCAGCAAAAACAACATACTTTTAGTTTTAACAAGATAAAAGTTCAGATAAAGTATTTATTTTTATCTTTTTCTAGAAACATTTTTTCAGTGAAAGAGTGACATAAAAAATACTTATCGGGCTAGTCAAATAATGGATATTAATGTTTTATGATTTGGTTTGATTTCTAGCTAAGAATAATTAATTGAATGACATTATGAGTTGTTTCTGGACTGTAAGTGTTTAAAAATCATCAACTATGTAAAAAAATATCAGTACATTTGAACTATAGATTGTAGATGTTGCAGATGAGAGTGTTATCTATAGTACTATAAAATTTCTCTTTTTAAATTTATGTGTACAAATGTGTGTTTGTGCAGCAACATTTTCATCCTTCAACTATATACCCAACATTTCTAACCTCAATATTCTGTCCCCCCTCCCCATTACTTCAATATTCTGTTCCCCCCCCCCATTTTTTAACTTAAGTCCTGGAGAATTAAGAAAAAACATTTTTATCTCAAGCCCAAAAGGATTAACAAAGCAATGATAGGAAAAAGATTAGTAGACTGACAGTCTTTAGTTGTAATATTCACTTGAGGCAGTACAATCACTAATGAGTTGGTTTGGAACTCAATTTAAGTGAGATAGGGCAAAGATTGTCTGTTTAGGAGCCCTATTTAGGGATCTCCCTGCTACCATGAAAGTGGAAGGGCCTAGAAAATAAGGCCTAAAAAGATCTGTCCCACACAAACTGTCTAGGTTGCCATAACTGGTGGATTACTCATTTCAGTGGTAGAAATAATAACAATAGTAAGAATAATGTGCAGTAGTATTACTAAAAATAATTATCACAAATATAAATTACTTTTTTTTCTAAGTATAGATACATGGAATGTGTGAACTTTACTTGATACAAAGTTTTCAAGATCAGAACTGAAGATTACACTTGTGACTAAAGAACTGTCAAGATTTGAGATTAATATTGCTAGTTCTTAATGAAACACATCTAGAGAAAGCAATGGACAAATGGACAGAAACAAGGTTTTTTGGGAAAAGCAGGTCAGTCATTGTTGGATTTGCTATAAAATCTAATTTAGTATCTTCTACTATTGGAATTTCTTGTTGTATCAATGAAAGATTAATTAGTTTAAAACTTGCCTTGCATAATGATGCTAGAGCTCATCTCTATCAGAGTCTATTCTACCACCTTAGAATCAGAAAATTCAGAGAACACAAGCTTTTATTTCTTGTGGAATAGCATTATTATTTTAATGCCATTAAAATATTAAATTTTTCTTTTTTGGAGACTTTAATGCAAGTGTTGTTACAAAAATTTGACTTTGGAAATACTGATATTGGGTCTATAAATTCCAATGGTTTGTTATTATTAAATTTATGCACAACATATTGATTGATTTTTACAAACACTTTGTTTGGCAAAAAATCATTTACAAAGTAACACGAATGCATCCACACTCTAAACAATGACATTTAATAGATTATATTATTGTTACAAGTCAAAATACAAGAAAACTTCATATTACGTAAACATGTACCAGCTCAGATTGTTGAACAGATTATATATTACTACATTTTTAAGATTAAAATGATAGTTAAAACAGGTATTATTTCAATCATAATCACAAAAAAAAATGATGTTAATTCTTTAGAGAGTGTAGTACATGTACTAAATTTCAATGGCTATTAAACATTAAAATTGCTAATTTAGATCTAAAGAACTGCCATATTACTGAAATATGGAATACTCTTAATGAGGCTATTATGGATACAAGTAAATATATTCTTGGTTTTACTAAAAAGAAGAATCATAACTGGTTTTTTGATAATGAACTATTATTGATTTAATTAAAAAAAAGTGTGTTACTCTCTGCTTGGCAAAATAATAAAAAAAATGTGGAACTTCATAATAAATATGCAGATTTGAAAGCAGAAATGCAACAGCTGACAAAAAGGCTTAAAATGGTTGGTGGATTAAAACTGTGAAGATGATAAAGACATTCACTGATTGTGATCATTCTAGATATTTTTAATGCATTAAGAACTTTAGAACCAGTATTACAATCCTATTAAATCCAGCAATGCCTCTCACTTGTTATGATATTAATGATATTTTGAACTACTGGAAAAAATATTTTGATCACTTTTTGAACAATGATACAAGAATTGATATAATAACTTTTAATGATATATCCATTTTATCTACTCATTTAGATTTGGACCAAAATATTCAGCTTAATAAAGCCAAAACAACTCTTTGTAATTTTAAAAATGGAAAGGCTGCAAGTTCCGATGACATATATGGAGAAGTGTTCAAATATGGTGGTGATGGACCCTTGAAGATATGTCATCTGATCTTAAGAATGGCTTAATTGTTCCAATTTTTTAAAACAAAGGGAATAGGAAGATTGAGATAATTATCATGGAATATCATTATTACAGCAAAAGGACTTCTAAGAATTTTGCTAAATTGATTGCTTCCAGTTATAGATGAATAGTTACCAGAGATTCATTCTGTATTTATGGAATCAAAAAGCACTATAGATATAAGTTTTGTTGCCAGGCAAATGCAACAAAAGCACCAGGAACAAAAAAATGATTTATATATACTGCATTTATTGATGATGTCAAGATATTTAATTCAATTAATAAGACGGTTCTATTGCACTCTTTGGAATTAGTTAGTTGTTCACCAAAATTTATTTGTATTACAAAGCTTTAACATGATGGAATAAGAGAAAGTGTTATTACTACAGATGGAAAGTCTGAGGCATTTGAAATGAAAACTGGTGTTAAACAAATATATACACTTGCTCCAGCTAGTTTTTTTATTTTTTTATGTCAGGGTTGTTTGGAATTATTTATAGGCAGCCTAATTAGACAGGGACCAAGATATAATACAGGTTTGATTGGTGGAAATACAAAAGCAAGAATTTTATCTCTTTGAATTCTCAATGTACAGTATGGTGATTATATATTATTTTTACCAGTTCAAAAGATGATTTACAGGCTGTTATTAATATTTTGAATGCAACTTATAAATATCTTGGTTTATTAAACAATGTTAAAAAAACTCAACTTTTTTATCAGCCCGTGACAGACAAAAAATCCTCAGCAACTTTCAGCTCATATGGTTATCAACTGGAGAATATAACCCATTTTAAGTAACTTGGTAGTTTTATAAGTAGAAAGGTGGATATATATGATGAAACCCAACACTGACTTCAATGTGTTGCTACTGCTTTTATCAAGTTAAAAGACAGAGTATTACAACATAGGGAAGTAACTATTACAACTAAGTTAGCTGTACATAAAGCTCTCATTCTACCTAATTTATTGTATAGATATATAACTTTGACACCCTATTGGTGCAATATAAAGGCATTAGAAAAGTTTCATTTAAAAATGTTCCGTAAAATTTTAAAAATATAGTAGCAAGATCATAAAACCAATTAATATATTCATCCGCTTGCAAGATGTGATACTATTGAGTCCACCATTGTGAAATTATATTTTCATTGGATTGGTCATGTAAATCGAATGAACAATCAAAGTCTTCCTAAAATGGTGTTTTATGGTGAATTTGAACATAGGTTTTGTAGAGGAGATAGACAAGGTAGTTCTTGTCTACGTACATTATAATGATTATCTCAGACATTCTAAAGAAGTGCAATGTCAATTGTTTCCATAGGAACGGTATAGCAGAGAATTAGAATATCTTGGAGAGCTACAATTAGACATATTTTCTGCTGAAGAACCTAAAAGTCAACATCGTAAAATAATAAGTAAACAGAAAATTGATTTCTGGTTCACAGGTAGAAAATTCATTTCCAGAGTAATTTTTTTTCTCTGTCGTCTTTTTTTTTTTTTGGGAGGAGGTGGGAGTGGGGGTGGGAATGACCATACTCTTTTTTGAGTGGCTGTTTATTATTATATATGTATACCTTCATAAAGCTGTTTTTACTTTACGTATATATTTATATAAAGTTACAAAAGATATTAAGTAAATTTTGAAAAATATTAGCAACTTTTTCTTAAATTTTTAAACTTTACTTTGTAAAAGGTCATTGCATGAGATTCATTCTTATTACTATATGTAGCTAAATTTACACTTTCCTCGAACATCGCTTTTAAGTCGTGATTGTTTACTTTTCTAAGACATTTGTTTTTCACAGCTTAATTGAATCCCGGGTGATTTCATGCGATAAAAAGTATTAAAAAAATTGCATTTCTGTGTTATTGTATTTTTAAAATAACAGCGTAAATGTGTCTGGCATTTAGAGTTTTATTTGAAGCAGTCTTTTAATTAGCCCAAAGAATCGCGACATTTTTCTGTAACAATTTCCTACAACAAAAGCAATTTTCATAAGAGTTATTTGAATATTTTGTTTTTAAATAAATAATATTTAAAAATAAATTTATAAAGAACATATATATATATCAGTCAAGTTTATAAGAAAAAGTATTCAGATAATGACACAAACCATTAACATATTTCCGTAGTTTAAAAAAGTATTGTTTTTTAATGATTTGAATAAAATTGATTGTTTTTTTGTTTTGCCAATAATTGTAAATCGGATAACTAAATAAAGAAACACACTAAGAAAGAGTTTTCTTCGCTATATATTTATATATTACTTAGCCGAAATAATTTACATAAGGAATCACCAGCAAAGCGTTTTATCAAAATTTTCAAAATTCATGAAGTAGATTGAACATTTTATGCTATCTATTTTCATTATCTAAGAGAAATATTAAAAATATATATATAGAAAGATTCCAACTTTAATACATTGAACTTTATATATAGGTCTGTTGAGAAGAACTCAATGTTTCGAGTGATATTTTCTTTTCTTTAAATGTTGCTTAATATCCAGTGACATTATAGCAAGGGATTAATGACTTTTAAGTTCATGAATAATGAATAGAAAATGATGATTTAACTAATTAGACTATTCTGACAAAAGATTAATATTCTGGGCAATAGCTTATAATTTGTTCGATACATACTTCTAAAAAATATTCCAAAAAACTCAAAATTTTGCCATCACAAATCATAATAAATCTTTCTAAAATACCAATAATAAAAAAAAAAAGATCAAATACAATTGTATTAAATTAAAATAAAAGTGGTAAACAATAATTTAATTTATATCAACTTCCCACAAGTTCTATATTTCCTACATAAGTTGACCCTTCAGGGTAGACTTCAATTACACTGACAACAAAACGTAAAACAGGGAAATGTTTTACTGATTCACTTAAAATGAAAATCTATTGACTGATTAGAAAATAAATGATTGAATCTTAGTGTAAATAAGTAATAATCTTATTCTTTTAACCTTAATTTATTAATAGGGATTAAATAATACTAGAAGTTGAAATCTAATTCATTCCTAAAACTGAGTTTTTAAGATTTTATTCATCAATCCTAATATGATGTTGTTAGCTGGAATCTGGCATTCTAGTGTTAGCTAGAAAATTATTCAATAGTGGAATATTAAAAAGTATATCAAACTAATTGTTTGAATACATACATTTCAACAATTGTTTTTTATGATAGATATTTTGCTTATATTGGCTAATGCTGTTTAAATATTAAAAGTAAATAAAATAAAAAGATTTGTTATTCTACTAAAGTTCTGCTATTGTTCATTATAATAAAACATAGAAAATACTAAGAAATAGCAGACTTGTTTGTCAAAGTCTGTATTTGATAAACTGAAAAAATAAATGATTTATAAATTTGTAGTAGCATTGAAATTCATGTACATGTTTATATATTAAGAGAAGAAATGTTCTAATATTTTGAGTGTAAAACTAATTTATTTAAAATACAGTTTATGAATGCTAAATTAGTAATACTTTAATTTAGAGTTTTATTGCAGTAAAATCTTAAAGTTTAACTAATAAAACTGAAATTAGCAGCTGTCTTTTCTTTGTATATATGAGTGTATATGCAATTACTGATTATTTAAAAGTAATTTCTTGTTCAGATAACAATAATATTTAAAATTAATTTAATACTTTGTTTTATGATATTTTCTGTTGAAAATATAAACATTTTAAAAACAATTAAATAGTATTCTGAGAAATTTTTTAAAAACAGAAAGTTTATTTAACCAATGTATTTTTATTATTATTGTAATGGTTTTTATTTTTATTAAATGTCTTCAAATATTAAGTAAGATTTTAAATAATATAACTGTAATATAATATTTAATTATTCTGTCTAGACAATTGAATCTGGAATTTTCCATAATATGTTAATTCAATCTATTTTTAGAATTTTAACTTAATAATTAAAATTCAGCTAAATTAATTAGGATGAATATTTCAGTTGTCAACAACATCTTTAATTGGCTATCATATGGCTTATTATATATAAGACTTGACCATTACCATTTGTACACAAACATCCATCATCATTCACTCAAGTATTAATTTTTTATAATTACTATTATTTTTTAGATTGAGTAATTATGCATTTCTAGAATAGTAACCTATTCAGGTTTTTAATCTAAACTCTTCAATATTTCAAACTTCTCCATGTTTACACTATGTGTAATTGCTGAAATCAATGTGTGTGAGTTGCTGGAAGTGATATGTTGTTCCATTATTCTCAGACAACAGTAGATTTATATCAAAGGTATTATTATTGGATTGTTAAAACTATTATTGGTTTCAATTTAATTATTATATCATATTCAAACTTTAGTTTGAAAAGGATAATTTCAATATTAATGCCAAAACTTTTTAATCATTTTACATTAATCTTGGAATAATTTAATATTATTATTAAATTAGAATTGGTGATCCTGTAAATGATTATGAAATTTAAAAATATTAATTATCATCATATGAACGCTTATTTAAAATAATTTAAAATATCTATGTATATTAAGAATGCTAATTTTAATGTTATTTGTGCATGTGCATTATTTTTTAAAAAATGAAATATTTGTGTCAAGCATTGGTGGCAAGAGGTCAGTGATGGCTGCTTTACAAGCAGTTGTCTCGGGTTAGCGGGTTCACTTTCCAGCTGATGCTATGACACATGAGGGAAAAAAATGAAATATTTGTTTTTCCACTCGTGTAAGTTAAATATATGACTTTTTTTTAAAAAAATATAATTATTTGCTACAAGAATATATTGTGAAGAAAGTGGACATTATTATACATTTATTTTTTAATGATGTCTAGGTGCTAAATGATATAAAATATTTAATGTTTTGTTGCTGAGTATTTTTATCTACTCTTAAAATATAATTATACATTTATTTTTTAATGATGTCTAGGTGCTAAATGATATAAAATATTTAATGTTTTGTTGCTGAGTATTTTTATCTACTCTTAAAATATAATATTGAACTGTATTTAATATTTATTTAATCCATGTTTTGACAATATAAATTTTATTATTGTTAATTATGCATACCTGCTTTTTCAAATATTTATTGTCAATAAAGTATGAATAACACAGATTTATTTTTAATGGTAGGATCAGTTGTTATAATAAATATGATTATATACATAACTTACAAAATAATCTAATATTTGTATAAAAATACCCATAGATTTAAAAAAAAAATCTAATTGCTTATGTATAAATGACAAAGATATATGATATAGATACATATAAAACAGACATTTGAGATACTGTTAGAACAATAGATATGATAATAAAATAAATGTGATTTTTCTTTAAAAGCATTACTTTCAAAAAATATTATGATCTTTATATAGTCAAGTAAAAGATTGCAAAAGATGAAATATAATTCCTCATGTGTAGATGATAGAAATATATAATAAAGATACATAAATAAAATAGACATATTAGTCAATGCCTCCAATACCATTTGACAATGAAATAAATTTGATTTTCCTTTATATGTATTATTTGCAATAAAATATTATACTTATAAAAAATTAAAAAATGTAGATTGAAAATAATGTAAATATAAAATTTCTTATGTTTAGATTATTTAATACCCCCAAAATAGATGATATTCCAAAGCACAAATAAACCTAATCTAAATTGCAAAACAGACCATTATTCTTTAAAATTATAAATTATTTAAATAAAAAAAAAATGAAATATATACTTTTCTGAATGGAAAAAAAACAACACATTGGAGTTTTAATTTTTAATTTTAGGGGGAAATATCTCCACATTCATTCTTTTCCATAAAATACAAAACATTATAAAAAAATAAAAATCTTTTTTTACAAAAACTTTCATTAAAAATGTAGATTGTATTGTAGGAAAAAAAATTATATTATTTGAAAGATAATGAAACAACACAAATAGCATTCTATCTCATGTGTTTTTAGACTACACTAGACTTGTGATTTAAAATATATTTTTGGCTAAATTCTTGAAAACTACACCTAATTATGATTTTAAATGATAAATTCTTTCAAAAAATTATGTGTTGAAAAACATTGTAAAAAAATACATTGAATATATGGAAAAATTAGAAAATTGGTACCAAATGTAAGAAATCAATGAAAATAGCAAAATAAACCTTATAAAAAATTTTGTTAGAATCTTATCTTTTACATATGCTATCAAATTTTATTTATAAACATTGCACATAAAATAAAAATGAATTGCAGGAACACAAATTTCATTTGAAAAACAAAAAAAAAATTGATTTAATGAATATAAAAATTGGGCAGTATATGTAATCTGAGGCATACATAACAATATGTTTTTACTGACACTTTCAGAACAATTAACACATATGTTTGAGCATGATTGCAATATCACTGCTTTCACTATAAGTGTCAATATCTGCTAGCAGCAAAATGCTTTGGTTATTGTGTTGTTTATTCATAGATGAAGTCCTTTCTTTAAACTTTGAACAATATTAGCACTAATATCCTGTGGTGCTGATGTAATAGTGGTTTTATGAACTAATTCAGTTATTGATGGCTGGTTTTATACTGTGATTAGGTCATTATATAATTCTCTATAATATGACATACAATTTCAGATCATGTTGAAACATTAAAGCTCATTTCTTGTTAGGATCACACTCAACAAAATGATTATTCCATTTGTTAGCTAGATGAAGACCTTCTTTAATTAAATTTGCAGAACAACCTCTATAATTTCATTTTCCCTTAGGGCTTTGTCAACCAACAATTCATCAATATCTGAAGCCTGTCCATTCAAGTATGAAGATTGACCATCTTAATATAAAGCTGAGTACTGATTGTATATATATGGAGATGGTAATCTGGACCAACTGATGAGTGCTGGATTAGCACAAAATATGTATATTGGTGATTATTTGTCTTTTCAACATGTATGTGATCAGCTTGGGCAGCAATATAAGATGACACTGAGAGTTGTGAGTCGTGTGAAAGTCTGAGTTCGAATCCCTTCTTAAGTTTTATAATTATAATTTTTATTTGTTTTATCAAATGAAAATGACCTAGTCTTTTTATGTAGTTAAATATATATTTTAATGCGGCCTTTATTTTTTGAAATCAAATTAGTTACTTCATATTTTGTTGTCTAGAACAACTAATAATAAACTTTTGTGCGTACTTGAATAAATTGTATTAGCACAATATGAAATATAACATCTCCACTGTTTATGTGTTTACATATATTTGTTAGATTTAATTAATTACTAGAGTTTATTTATTTGTTACTCTTTTAATTATTATTTTAATAAAACAATGGATTAGATATTTTAAATTAATGTGGAAAAATGTCAGTTATTATAAACAATTTATAATGACGATTTCTAGAACTCATTTTTATAAGGTCAACAATTAAATTACTATCAAAATATGATTAATCTACTTTTAATTTGATCAGATTATCATATGAATCAAACAAAATTTAATATAAATGTGGTCAAATGCTAAAATAATTTAAAATTTGTATTTATGTAGATTAAAAATATTTCAAATTGAAGTTTCTCATTAATTATATATTTTTACTTGTAGTTAATATTTTAAAATAAATTTAAATATTATAAACCTTATGCCGACGGAAAGATTTAAATCACGTGTGCTAATAGATTTAGAATGGTCAATAAAGAGCTAATCTTGAAATAAGTAAACCAATGTAGAAATAACTGCTTGATTAATATATTCTTAGTGCTGAGGTTTATTTACTAATAATTATAATATTTTCTTACTGATAATTATTTAGGTCTCTTATTTTATCAAACTTTTCTTTGTTCATTGTATCGATTACATTTTTAAAAATCTGATATATATTAACTATCACATACCATGTAATCGTAAACCAGCCTTTCGATAACCTATTGCAAAGTAATAAGTTCTCCAACCATATCAGAATAACAAGAAAAAGTGTAAGAGTTGGTTTCAAGTTATTTTACTCTCTTGTTAAGAAGAGAAAAATATCTATTTACTCACCAATGTTAGATACTTAAAAATTGGCTATGGATCAGTAAACAAAATAAAATCTTAAGCTTCATTGTAATGTGAAAAAAAACTTTTAACTAATTTGCATTTAAATCTGTGTTATGAAATGGATATACTCCATAATGAGGCCTGCTATGTTTATATAAAACTTTATTAATGAGAAAAATATTGCTAATGATATAGAACAATCATTAATGTGAGAATATAATTAAATTTCATAATATTCACATTATAAGAGAATACAATATCATTATCATCATCATTTCCAACCATTATTGATAACTGTAGATAAAGATCTCTCCAAGTTCAATCTATCTTCTCTGATGTCTACCTTCTCTTCTGCACATCACTTCAGCACATTTCCTTATTTCATCCATTCATCTCACATGTGGTCTTTTTCTAAGTCTTTACAATCTCCTATAGCCCAGATTAAGATTTCAACTGTCCATCTACTATCATATCTTCTGGCAAAATATCCAATCCAACATCAGTCTCTTAATACTTTCAATGATATCAGTAACACTTGTTTGCTCTCTCAACCATGCATTCCTTTTCAGCCTTTTCTTGTTACTCTTAATATGCAACTTCCTTACTTTGTTGAGTGATATGAAGTCTCTACATTATTCTTCTGTTAAATGTCAAAAACTTAGATACATAAGTAAAACCTGGTAAACACATTTTTTAAAAATGTTTTTCAAACGCATAGGCATATTTCATTTTAAGTTATTTCTCCCAAAATCACTCCAGTCAAATTTAATTCTATGATTAATTTTATCCATTATGTTTTCATCTGCAGTCATAATATGATCAAATTATTTGTAGTTGTTAACTTCTTCTAAATCATCATTATCAATTTTATTTGTTTCTTTTGAGAAAATCCATTGAATATTACTTTAATCTTTTTAACATTTATCTTTAGTTCTACTTTTATATTTTCATCTGATAACTCTTGCAACATTTCCTGACACACTAAATCAGTTTACAATGACATCTTCTACATTACATTGAATATTATTTTAATCATTTTAATCTTTATCTTTAATCCTATTTCTTTACTTTCATCTGTAAACTCTTGCAACATTTTGTGAAACTCTAAAGCATTATTTACAAAAATAATTATAGCATCTGCAAAATCTAGATAACTTAAAAATAATTTTTATTTGCTTTAATTCCAGTAGTTTTTCATTTTAGTGCATAAAATACTTTTTGCAAAACTGCTGTAAAAGTTTTGGAGATATGAGACACCTTGTGTACATCTTTCTCAAGGTTAACCCTTCTAATATCATTATGTAATTTAATTGTTGCTGTTGCATTTTTATACATATTCTTCAGAATATGACAATATTTTGGATCTATATTTTGGTGATCCAATGTTTTAATCACTGAAGAAATGCTTACAGAATCACATGCCTTTTCATAATCAACAAACTGAAAGCATAATGGCAATTAATATTCATTGGCCCTTTTAATAACTTCTCTCAATACTTGGATATGATATACTGTATTAAAACAACTTTTAAATCTAGTTTGTTCTTTTGCTTTATTCAACTTCAAATTTTTCTGTAGATGAGTTGCAATTACCTTGGTAAAAATTTTGTATAGAACTGCTAAAAGTCTGATAAGTCTGTGACTTTTTTAAAATATTAATACTAAGACTGCAGACTTCCAATTATCTAATATATTTTTATCATTTAGACATTTGTATATAATTTTGTCAAATAAATTTTTTATTTCTTCATCTGCTTTTTTTATGACATTGATTATAAATTCCATCACTATCTGGATCTTTTCCTTTCTTCTTTGATTTAATTTAATTTTCCACAACATTTAAAATTCTGAGCTATTCAGAAGATATAGTAGTTGTAAGAAATATTTTTTACTCTTTATTGCCTATATAATTTTTGATAGAAGCCTTCTACACATTACATGATGTCATCTCTCTATTTAGTAATAGATCCATCTTTTTTTCTTATTACAGAAATAAGTTTATTAATATCAAGATGCTGATTTACAACCTTAAGATTTTTATTCTCTTCTATAGGTTTTTTTTATTAATTCACAATTTTGTTTTCTTATATTGTTATCAACTCTTTTTTACATCATTTTACAAAATTTTTAAATATTCATTCTTCCTAATGCATTGTTTTTATAAATTTTCATATTTCTTCTTTTATCTAAAAATTGTCTTACTTTTGCTGCTTTTTGTACCAGCTATCTTTGTTGCAGTTTTTAAAAATATATCAGTTATCTTCTTACTGATTTCATTGAAATCTAAATCATGTTCAAAATCTGTGAATCATGTTCCAAGACTGTTAATATTTGAAAACAATTTGAAAGTTATTGGAATATCTCTAAAGATTAAAAATATCACCTGTGAATATTGTTTTTCTTAACAGTTTTTGTCTCTTTAGTTTTGCATTAACACATACCTTACATCTAACTAATTGATGTTCACTTCATGTGTACATATTTCTGTTAGTCAAAATATAATCTATTCTGCTGTACTTTCATTTAGATGCTTCTATGTCTATTTCTATTTAGTATTTTTCTCAAAAGAGAATTCATAATATAAAGTTTTTTTTGGCAAACTCCACAAGTCTATATCCTCTCTAATTTCTATTACCATAAGCAAATTTATCTACAGTACTTTCACCCAATTATAGAATTAAATTCTTCCATGAGAATTTTAAACTGTTGTTTAATCTGAACAAAAGACTTTTGTACATTCATATAAAATTCTCTACTTATTCATCACAATAAAAACTTGTGGCATAAACCTGAATTATCTGCATTTAGTATTTCTCATTCGGTTGTACCACCAGTCTCCACAATGATGTTCTTCCATTTTTACTTATAATGAGTTCTATTCCACTTATACTTCCAAAGTGTATGCCTTCATTCTATCTTCACAAAGTCCAATAATATCTCATTTAATATTAGGCAGTTCTTCCATTTCTTATAATTTTTCTTCACTTAAAACTTCACTTAAAAATAATCTGAAACTGTAAGTGCATAAGTAAAAGATTGTCATCAAATAGCAGCCTGTGTCCATAATAGGAAATTCTTAGTATTCTACATCTTTGATCACCAAATCTGCCATGACTTCACCATCTCCTGGATATAAGGGCTATTATTTAATTTTGTCTGTCATGATTGTAAATATTTATTAGCACAAAAGTCCATTTACACACATTTATTTTGTCTTAAGATTTACAGGAAAAAAGACTGTGGTGTTTTTTGATCTTAAACTCTAGGATAAAAAGCCAATAAACTTATTATTCTGGCTAATGCATGTTGATGAGCAGCTCATCTGTTTGAATACTCAATGAAAAATCACATACTAGTAGCAGTTGCAGCAATAAGAAGGTAAGGAGTTGTCTTAGAAATTTACCGTTTGGTTCATTTAATACTTCAAATGGGAATCAAAGGGTCTTTCTTCAATTAACAGCAAATTCCTTTCTGTAGAATACAATATACACACTGTATATATATTACAAAGTGGTGTAATACAATTGGGTAAATATACGAAGTACAGGGATATATATGAGTGTGTATAAAATAAATTATTTATTGGAAGATTTGAACCATTTTATTATTTTGTCTATTATTATTAGCATATATGAGAGACTCTAAATATAAATTATATAATCATCAACACAGTGGAGCCTTAATATCTACTATATTTTGTTCCAAATCCTCCTCACATGTATTATGTATTGCATGTAGTAATTCATGTATTGTTAACAAACTTTGATTATAATAGAATATATTTTATTTACTGAACTGCAAGTATACTGTACTTTTCAATTATACATATACACAAACTTATAGACTGTTTTACATGTATATTATACTTATATTGGATGAAACTTTTTTCAATAATAGTTTGAAATATGCTCCTACCACCCCCATATTATTTAGGACAGATTTTGGATTGTAGCCTAACTCATTTTTCTTATTCTTAGATTAAATCAAAAGGTATTTTTTAAAAAAAATTTTAAAAACCTGGCTGATACTATTTGGGGGTTTGATGCCAGTACTTTATGGATATTTTCCTTAAGTGTATCATGTTTTTCTGGTGAAAATTTTGATACTCAATTAAATATTACCAGTAGAAATATTATTGGTACAGTTAAGCCTACTCCTCTGCAATGATTTATGGTTCTTTTACATATTCCTCCACAAGATAAGAAGAATAATAGCAATAGAAAATGTTTAAAAACTGTTAAGCAATTTGGATTTTCTAATAACACAAATATATTAATACTTAAGGCTCCACTCACATCAATTTGATCCATGAATCTACAATCAAAGAATTAGATTGTAAAACTTTGAATTTGTATGTTTCCAAATATTTTTTCCAGATCCAACAGATCCCTTTGTATTGAATTTTCTTAATTTCATTAATAGATTCAAGACAATTCATGGCCATTGTGCTCATCTGCATCATAAATTGAAAATATCAGACACTGATCTTTATAAATGTATGCAAATACAAATTATGCATCACATAGTTAATGACTGTCAGATTTATGGCTGTGGTGACAGAATTCAAGGACTTAATAAAGACTAAAAAATCTATCTCCTGGTTTGGAATATCTACAGGTTTTTAATAATATCTTGTTAATAATTAAACTAAGTCCATGCATTAAATATAGTATATATATTGTAACCATATATTTTAGTAGAAAATATATATTTATACTAGAAGATGTTTTGGTATATATATATATATATATATATATATATTAAGATTATAGTATAAACACAGTTTTAAAAAATGAATGTAGTTATTGTTAATAATAAATTGAAGGAACACATTTATATACATATATATTTGCTGTGTGTGTATTTTCTCATTCATATTCACATAATGGTTTGAATATCAAGTGTCAATCTCATACAGTAGTTTCTAATTTGAGTGGTATGATGGTACTGCAGTCACTTTACTTTTTTTATGTTGTCTCAAGTCTATTTATAACCTTATATATTATGTGCAATTTTATTTTACTGCAGTTATATTTTTAAAATTATTAGTTGAAAAAAATTGATAATATCAAGCAATTACGATTGTCATTTTTCAGAATAATCCATGAGTCATGCTCCTTTAGATGTCAATATAAATGGCAATTCCTGATTGGCAGTGTCCTAACCTGAATCCAAATAACAGAAAAATTCACCCTAAAGAAATATTATAATTTTCAGTAATTTGTTTACATATTAAAGGTTATTTATGCAATTATTTTGAAAAATATTTATTTTAAATCAAAGATTACATCACTACAATTATATTTTATTTTAAAATATTTATTTTTAGGAAAATAACTCTTTAAAAATTTGTCAAGAAAAGGTAAAGCTGCTTTTCTAAATAAAATAGGATGACCTTTCATCAAAATAGTGAAGAAATTTGTTTAATTAAAAATTCTAATAACCATCACTTTTAACATATATGTCTTTTTTAATGATTCTTTTGATTTTAAAAAAATTAACTCTTCTAATAATTTGCTCTATTAATTTTTTTGAATAGATAAATTATTCAAGTGCTGTTGTTATGGATAAGAAATCTATTTAGAAATTTATTTTATATCTTGTAAAAGTCAAACATTAACTTTTAAATTGTCTATCATTTAAAAGCTTATATTTGTTAATAAATAATATTCAAATTATTAATATAAAATATGGAAAAAAGATTTAATTATAAAAATAAAATGTTTAATTATGGAGGAATATGAAGGAAAGTCTCACTAAGGTTCATTCAAAACAAAAAGAAAGAGTTTGCAACTAAATATATTGAAAAATAATAAAAATGTAAGTATCATAACCTTATATTGTGAAGTAAAAGGATAGCAAAATGTCAGACTTTTATCACATTAACACATTTTAGCAATATAATTTTTTGTCAATTTTTTTTTTCACTATGCAAACATAATATCAGTCTTTTTACCAGTGAATTGTGACAACTTTAATTGCTTTGATGTTTTCAAATTCATATAAGTTTCAGAATCCATATAATCATCCTCCTTATTGCTACCTATTTTAAAATACTGTTAAACTCTTAAAACTTTAAGTTTTCTGAGGTAATACAAGAATATGTTACAGTTTTTTTCCTCTTGCAACAACTAAATTGATAAACTGCATTTTTATTACTTAAGAAAAATAGTTTATGAATTTTAAATTTTATTAAACTTTTAGTTTTACACTTAAAAATATTTTATTTGATGAAATAGTGTAGTTCATCAAAGTTAAGAATTAATTGGATGGATTTTCCATATACCTCAAAGAAATATAAGCAATAAAAGCATGCTGATATTTTCCAATACTCTATGCTTAAATAAATTTAAAAAGCTCTAATCTCAATGTATTCTATTTTCTTTTAAACACAATGCACAGATAATTTTAATGAGTTAATTCAAATACTTATATAATGACACACACATAATAAACTGGATCTTTTCATTACTAATGTAATTAAGGTACAATTATTTATTAATAAAGTAGAAATTATAAAGAATTAAGCAATAATTATTTCTTTTAAATTTGACCAAACGTATTCATTGTTAGATCTCTTGAAATATATACTTTTAATATGACATAAATATAAATTTATTTATTAAAATTTAAAATGAATTTTAAATAAATACTAATTTTTTTTTATAATGAATATTATTTCCTATATTTTCTTTCCTTTTTGAAATAATTCATACGAAACAGAAATCTAAATAAAAATAGATCATTCTTTTATCTCCCTGATGTCCATCACAGAAGTTTTCTTGTGTTTGGCAAATATATACAAACGTTTGTATTTTATTTATAAAATGAAGAATTTTCTTTGCATTGAAATAACATTTCATAATATAATATTTAAGAGAACATTATTTCAGAATTAATTTAAGGGTTTAAAACTGATATTTGGATTTAATTTTATCTATTTAGTTATCCATTATTATATAATTTTTATTTGCCTCTTTATTATTTTTACATATCAATCATTAACTAAAAGTTATTGTATTTTTATCAATTTTTTGGTGAATGCAAGATAGTGTATCAAATTATATTAATTTTTTTTTCAGCATGTATTTTTTTAAATCTTTGGTTATAAAATACAATTTTTAAAAAAAAAAAAAAATTTTTTTTTATAAAATTGACTGAAATAGGACATTTGCTTTAATAAAAATTAAATTCAAATTTCCCTGTTGTTAACACTTAGATAAATACATTGTTTTCATTCACGTACAATACTAGATTGTAAAAAATTACTTTAAAGTTTTTTTGAAATAATTATTTTTAATGCTGGCAATATTATTTAAATTTAAGTTTCTGTGATAATACATATAATCCCATTTATATACATACATTTCTGCACATATTTAATTTTTTTTCTCAATCAGATGAAATCAATAAAATATTTTCCAAAAATCATAGAATGAACATTATTTAAGTATTTAAGAAGATGGATTGAACTTGGAGAGATCTTCATCCTGCAGTGCATTGATAATGACTGAAGGAGATGATAATGATTCTTTTTTTTCCTTTGTTGTTTTTGTTATTGTTAAACTCAGAAAAAGGATGGTTAAACAAAATATAGCTTAGTAAGATTATTAGAGTTAGTAATAATCGATTTACATAAAACAATAATTAACTAAATACCATTTCTATTTATTTTTCCCCTCATTTATAAAAGTAACTCTCTTTCTTCAAGTTAATTTTTGCATCATACATATAATATAAAATTTTAATGAGTTCATAAATAAAATTATTAATGGTTAATGAGATTTTTAATGTACATTTTTAAATAAAGCTCAACCAAAATCTTATCACACCAACAAACAAATAAAAACTAAACAAGCAAAGGATTAGTCTGATATCTATAAGTCAAAAGTGAAACTCTAGTTACCCCTAAATTTTTAAATAAAAAACTTTTGGAGTAATACAAATATTGAAGCTGGATAAAATAATTAAGTTTGCTTATTAAATTTTGTTTGTTTGCTTAGTTACATCTTGGCTGAACTGTAATTTAAAAAAAATACATGGAAAATTTAATTAAAGTGTCAGCAATTTTGCATGTATATCATCTGGCTTAATCCTTATCTAAAAATAAATTAAAGCAATTAAAATGAACTTTTTGATTTGATAACTTTTTTTTTTTAAACATAGGTCTCCATGCAGACAATTGAGGAAATGTTCTGGAGTAAACTTACTTATAGAGCCATCTATTGAGATACTCTTTTTTGAAATCAAGAAATTCATGTATATTTTAATTACAAAAAAATCTAAAGCTATAAGAATAATAAAAATGTGGTAACTTGAATGAATTAATCCTGCCTTCATATGTGCCTACCTTTTTATGAGATGTTCACATGCTCATGAGATTATTTAAAAAAATTTTTTTAATGACTACAATCTTGATTTATTTGCAAAGTTTATTAATATTCACAATTAGTTTTGCACAATAATTGTGCAATAATTATTAAAAATGAAAAGTATACATAATTATACATAAAAAAATAATGCATAAGACTTTGGAATGGACTGCAAAATCCAAGCTTTTCTTTATTTAAAGAGAGAGTGTAGCTAAAATAATGTAGCTGTGGGGCATTTAAAATAGTTTAAAATATAATTATATATTTATTTTATACATATATGTTTTATATTTAAAAATAGATTATAAGTAGTATTGTAAAGTTAACAAAGAATATCATGGTATTTTGTAGTCATGCCTTTTTAAACTTATTGCTAATATATCACTACTGACCATCTGTTAGAATATATTGGAATATTTTAAAATCATTTAAAAATTGTATTATTTTAAATCATAATTTTATAGACTAATTAGATATTTATTTATTCAGATTAAAAAAAAATGTGAATCAAAAAATGTTCATTGATTTTAGAAATCAATCTGCTCCCCACAACCGCTAACTGATAAAAGAGTTATTTTTCTAATGATTGTAATTTGACAATATTTGCAAAGATCAAATATGATTTTATGGAATTTATTTCACTTGTAAACATATTATTGCCTAATCAAGTTCAGTCTATTATATTATCATATAGAGTAATGTCTTAATACTATAGTCAAATATTGAAAACGTATAAATCTCTTATCAGTGAAAACAAATCTGTTACTGTGTAGTAGAATTAAACTTTGAAGATATTCTTTTCAGTATCTTAATTTATTTGCTAAGTGCAATTTTGATGTTTAAAGATCATAATCATGACCTATATAAACATATGTATATATACACATATGCCCTGCTAAAATGAAGAATGATGAACTAAGAACCAAATGTCTCCTATCAAAACTGAATTTATCATTTTCTGCATGCACATACACACACATATATATTATACATAAAGCTAACTGGAAAAATATAGGATTATAACCATCCACATATCAATATAACTATCCAAAAAAAATACATGCTATTGTTATGACAATTCATTGTTAAAAAATTATAAACTAGTAATTTCTAAAGAATTATTGGCTTGAGGTTGAATTCAATAATTGGAACAATATGTGGGTGGAAATAATTATGTGCTTATGTTAAAATATTTTCATGGGCTGCAAATGTAAATAACATATTATCTGGGTGGATTTATGTATAATTCATAATATACAAATATTTGGCTAGAACATGCTAGCCATCTACTTGATAATAATATTATAAAACTGTTGTAGAACCCTGTGAGCGTTGATGCTAAGCAAGATTGAAGATTCCACCACTAGAACAGATATAGAAAATAAATTTAATTTTTCTGTACCTATTTTTTATTGGTGATACTTTCAATACTGTTTTATGTTAATGCTTACAGTATCTATAATTTTTTTTTACAATATCCATTGCCATTACCCACCCAAAATATCCATACATTAGTACTATGAACCACGCACTGATGCATCTGAACAATGTAAAATTTAAGTTTTTTGTATTGGTAGTACTTTATACAGTTATTTAAAATGTAAATATTTTAATCACTTTACAAGATTAGATGTAAAATCTCAGGATTAGTTGCAGGGAGTAAAAATATATAAAATGAACAGTTCACATGCAAATAAAAACACATGTTAATAAATTTATTGAGAGAAACAAGTTAGATTAGATTTTACAAAATATTTTGAAAGATTTATATCAAACTGTAAACATCAATTTTTTAAATAGAAAATTTTAAACAATTGTAGATATTAATTTAACTGACAAAATAAACTTCAGCACACACATTTCATACATGAAATCCATACACTTCATAAAATTGATATATAATTTTAAACTTATTTTAAAGATTAATATATCTACTTTTTGTTTACTGCAATCAATGTGCAAGCTCACAAATAATGTTATCATCAACATGAAATGACTATAAGATGATGTAATAATGTAAACACAGAAAGTGGTTTTTTATACTTCTCTAAGGAAAGGTATTTGTTTTATAGAAATATTGTTTTCAATTTGATTTTTTTTATTATAAACCTTCATTTCAACAAAATATTTGTATAAAAAATTTAGAAAAATATAGCTATAAAATTGCAAAAATGAAAAAAATAAAATTAATTTTGTTTAACTGGATTTAGTTGATTGTTTTGCTAAATCAATTATTATAAGAAAATAAATTTGCTTCTTATGATTATAAGAATGTTACAATAAATTTTATATTTGACTTTAAAAATGGAAAAAATAGCAATCATTTGCAAAAAAAGAAGAAATTTATAGATATTTAGTAAGTAGTATGAGATGTAATAAACCTAAAAAGGAGTGCATAAAAGTTATACTACACAAATAAAATTCAATTTAATGTAATGTTTGAAAAACAGAGTTATACTTAGGAAGATACAGAGACAAACACCTGTTCAATTAAAATAATTACATGAAATTAAGGCATATGAAAATTTAAAGCAGTCCAACATATTGGTAGTTTCTGTTGTGAGTTAAACACAACTTTACAAACTCATCTTTTTTTGCTAATGAGTAAACTTTTTTTTAAATGTTCAAAAATTTAATTAATTTCAAATTACATGACTATAATAATAGTCTTTAACATGAAATATATACAAAGTAAAATATAAAGCATAGAATTCTATATTACTGTATAAATGTGAAAGTTTGTTTGTCATTTCATAACTCAATAAATTTTGCAATAATCTTGAAAATCTTGCAGGATTTTGTTTTTTACTTTTTTTTACAAAATTTTACTAGCATATGAACTTTGGTTTTGTTTTTAAAAAAATTATAATTGCAATAAAAAAAGTATGAAAAATCTATACCATAACTGTTTTCAAATAATGTCATAAAAATCCAAAAAGAGGATAGCACTGATTACAGTTAGAAAAGTTTTTAAATGAAAAGTATAATTTTTGGTAAAGCAAAGTTTGAGTTTATAAATATATGTTAAATTAATTAAATTGTGTTTGTATTACATATTTAATTTCCCATTTGAATAATGACAATTTAGATCAGTTATAATAGTGAATTTGATAAACTTTTATGATTTTAGTTTATATTTAACATATCTTTAAAAACATTTAAATGGCATCAGTACAACAAGAGAAATACTGAATTTGGTACACTTTCATCATTTCCCTTTAAGTGTATTCTTATGTTATAAAGTAAGCTTTAAATATATTTAAATAACGTATGAGAAAGTAAATTTTATAATGGTATTAGTATCTGCCTGATTTTTAAGATATTAACCTTCATTAATTAACTATTATATATATATATATATATATATATATATTGTAAGGATCACTATAACTCTCATTCTTATCCTTACCATTAAATGCATTTAAACATAAATATATACATGGATGTGTTGATTTATAAAAGCTAATACATCTATTGAACAGTGTAAGTTGATGATATATAATGGTATGAATAAAATTATATTGTAGTATAATGAACTGGAAATGCTTGAAACGAAATCATAAATTTTGTTATTAAATTTAATTTTATTAATATTTTAAAATAACAAATTTGACAAAACATTTGAGAAAGTTTTGTAAAGAAAAAAAGCCAATTTTGTAATCTAGTGTTATAAAATGGGAAGGGAAGAGGAAACCTTAATAGAATGTAGGCAGTAACCATAACAATAACAAACAACTATTTTTTTTTGTGTTCTCTAATGGCTGGAAAGTTAAAAAACATATAGAGAAAGTTATATGCAAGATTTTTTTTATATTTGTTAATGACAGCAATTCTGATAATTTGACTATCGTATTTTGGTAAAATATTTTCAGCATTTTAAAGAAAGAACAAAGATGCATGGAACTGTAAGTTTTTTTTTTTTGATTTGATCTATATATGTAAAAAAAACTGAAATGAAGGAATATCACTATACATCCATTAGGATGGAACTTTTGTATAAACTATCAAAATTAAAAAAAAAAATTATAACCTGTTGATTAAAGCATAATAGGAACCAAGATTTTTTTTTATTTTATTGATAATTATATTGAACTATTTGCTATAAAAAAATATGTAATAAAATATTCATTCACATAATCACGCGTCTGATAATTCTAGAACTGTTGGAAGTTTTAAATTTAATAACATTTAACATAAAAAAAATGACTTTAATCGTGTTTTGTTTATTATAGCTAAAACGTTTCTACTGCTGATATAAGGAAAGAATTTTATGTATATATATAATAACGGAAAAATGCAGGTGTGCTAAAAGTCATTGTGAAAGGTCAAGGCAATTCAGATGGGTTTTGAAGAGGGCAAGGAACACAATCCCTAGGTGTGAATTCTCACCATTACATATATATAAAATGGCAACCATATATTATGTGAAGTTGTATAGATCAATGATGAAAGTAGCCAAATCAAAGATTATCCAAACTACTTGGTCAACTTGTGGGAGTTGGATAGATCGTAGAAGACACTACTTTGGGATAATGAAGTAAATAAAAGATGCTGAAAATTCTCAATCTACCATGAATTTTTCCATTTAAAGAAGATGCTCATGCTTGATCAAGATGTTTACTAAATCATTCATAATTCTATGTTGATATGTAACTGTTTGTTCATTATGGTTAACATACTGATGCTATAAAATTTTAAGGTTTTCTCTTCTTCATTTATGTATTTTTTTTTTTACTTCCACATTGGATTTTTTGAGCTGGAAGTACCAAAGAATTTAGATGTATGCATTTCATGATATAAAATGTATTTTTTTGAAATAAAAAAAAAATATATAAATGGTTCTGTTAAAAAAAAAACAAGGACTAGACTATGATGAAATGAACATAAATGAAGGTAAGACTTATTTTTGACTCATTAACAACATAACATTTAGTAACAAAATTAATTATTAATAAAACCTATATTATCCTTTATTAACAATACATATACTAACAATTACTTATAAATCAATTGATGGCAATTCCAGTTCTCATGATTTATAATAGTCACATACGAACCCATTAATTCAATTATATGTATAAAATAATAATTTGTATATTGATATGATGATACCTTTTTTTAAAATAAATAAATAAATAACAAACGTCATTTGTTTAGATTGGTATTAAAGATCATAAATTATTTTTTTTAATATGATGGCATGAAAGGTAGAGACCTATGTATACCAAGAATGACCTATAATTGATGATATTATTTTATGTATTTTTCCTTTTTTGTGTTATTATTTTAATGAGATTGAGTGGAAGTGTAGGAATCATATTTATGGTGTTTTAAAATGTATATTTATATATTAAAATGTGTTATGTTAAGATAAAATAAATTTGTTGATTTTAATTGATCTTACATCAAGGATTATCTATAATTTGTTGAGAATACATCATTGAATTCATGTATCTCTTGATATGGAAATATATATGTAATATGTATCCAATAAGTGTACTATATAAACCATAACATCAAGTCATTGCCCACATTGGCTAGATATATTCTTATAATTTATACCTGAACAGAGTAATTACTCAGATTATGATTGAGTTTGAATTCTAGGGAATCTAATGGATTGACATGAAAATTGGGTTTATTGCCAAATGAATGGGGGTTGAATGATAGTAAAGATCCATCTTGGTTGTAGTGTTATTGGATCTTTCCAATTTTCCATGGACAGCCGAATTCTTGTTTCAGTAAATGTAATGGGATGGATTTAGGCAAATGGTTAGAGATGGGTCGACGGTCTGTTACATTTTTGAATCTTACTTTCAATTTAGAATTACATTGATGGTGTTAAATTGTAGAGTAGTAATTTTATCCATATTTGGAAAATTTGTGTTGTAGAAAATCTAGGATTTTGAAGGTTAGATTGGATATTGATTGTTGGAGTTTGGTTGGTTTTATTGCAAGTGTTGATGATGGATGGTGAATTTTTGTAATTGTCTTGAGGATGTGATGTATTCATGTCACTCATGACTGATTGATCTTATTCACTGCTCCAGCCCAAATTATGTTATTAGTTATTAGTTATCATGAAGCAGTTAACAGTAGTCCTGTCATGATTTTGCCTCTGAGACTCCAAAGAGAGCAAGGCAATATTTCTTTTGATATATGTATAATATTAGCCTCTAAGACTCCCAAAGATGAGCAAGGCAA
Organism: Epiperipatus broadwayi; assembly: GCA_028023455.1. NCBI lineage: Eukaryota > Metazoa > Onychophora > Udeonychophora > Euonychophora > Peripatidae > Epiperipatus > Epiperipatus broadwayi. Next base: position 5,703,815 of record JAQFVV010000044.1, read on the forward strand.
TATATTTTAAATAGCAGCCCCTAAGACTTGGATGTAAGCAGGGCAATACAATAGTGTTTGCAAAAAACTATTATGGGTTGCAGTAGCTTAGAGAGACTAAAATGTGATGATCATCTGAGTGTTCATGGAACATTGTATACTTTAAGAGCAGTGATTGAATTCTTTTATCTATCTCAAAATTGTGAAATGCTAATCATTCTTTTGGCTGTCAGTATCTGTCAGATCTTTAGAGGAATGGATGAGTATATAAACTAAATATATAGTTTATTCTTCAAGGACTGTTGATATTACATCGTTGGTCCATTACATTTTCATTTTTGACGCCTATGTTTAAGACCTTCTTTCATCGATTTATTTTCCATTATGATTTTCATCATTTATTCATATTCCATTGCATTTTGATACCACAATGCGGTTGGCTATCTGTTTGTCTATTTGTCGGTCCGTTACAATATATATGATTATAACAAAAAAAAATAAGCTAAATGTAACGAAAAAAATAAGTATGTGGTATCTATCTTCTAAAAAATGTCAACTTACAATAAATTGAAAAAAGGTAATTTTTCTACAGTATTAAAAAAATATTTTCCCTCTTTCCTTTACTTAATTATTATCTATTTATCCTTTATATATAAAGATATAAGCTATGGATTTTTACTTTATAGTATTTAGCCCAATTTAAGCAATAAATCAATAAAAATAAATTAGAGTGGTAGCCCTATGTTATTTATATTAGAAAAAATATCAACTGCAGTAATTAAAAAAAGTAACTTTTCTGCAATGCTTTCTAAATTATTTTAAACAATATTAAAAATTATCAAATACATTAAAGGATTTACTTTTAAAAATAACAGTAGTGTATAGAATAAATTAACAATCTTTTATTAAGTTCTTTATAAATTATATACTTTAAATTAATAAAAATTATCAATAGAATATTTTAAAAATTCTTAAAATATAGTTTTATTATATATATTGAAACGGAAACCTCCTAATCCCTTGCCGTTTCATCATCAATCTAGTAGCCCACTTATCTGTGTTAGATTCAAATCTCATTTAAACTATAATATGTAAAATAAAACTACAATTTGCTGTCATGGCTGTCTGAACAGCATTATATATTTACATATGAAAGGATGCTATAATTAGATAGGCTTGATAGAATTATAGCGTATTATTATTAATATCGCGTTTATTTTAATAAAATACTTTTATTATGATAAATAATGATAGGCTTCAATTTATTAATAAATTTATTAACTTAATTCGTATGTGGATATATAATCCAACCTATATTTGTAATGTATATAGGGGTGGCGTGATTTAAAACATTAAAATGTGTTATATATTTAAAATGTTAAAGGATGAAAAAAAATATTTTCATTTCAATAAAAATTTTATTAACAATAAATAGTGATTACATACTAATAAAAGATAAATAAATGAATAAATTGTTCAATAATATGATTATATAATGTTCTATTTGTCATCTGGCTAGATTATGTTATGAGAGCACAATGTTATACTCTTATGTGGTTAGGTATAGTGAAGAGATTCTAAGAACTTGTTTAATGATATTAGCATTTTTAATATAAACATGAATATTTTCTTTTATAATTGACTATTCTATAATGCTGGGTAGGTGGGAATTGATAATCAGGAAAAGGAAAGAGCAATTAAAGACCAGGTGTCAGCAAAGACTTTACTGGAGGCAAGGAGCTGGTCTCGTTTCTTGATTTTTTTGAGCGTTTGATAAAACAATGGTATGATTTGTGGCGGGATAATTCCATGAGACTTTTGCATCTCACTATCCATATGGAATAAAGGACAAAGGTAGAAAGCCTTATTATTGAAAAAAATCCATTATGAATGGCATTTTCAAGTGAGAAAATCATATTAGGTCTTATGTTGGAATTGATTATAATTATATCTTTCAGAGTTTTAAAATATTTTAAAATGTTTATTTAAAAATATTAAAAAGATTTTCTTTCAAATGTGCTGAGAAGTCTTCTTTAAAAATTAAGTGTTATTTTTTTCTTAGAAGTAAAAGTTGGGTAGAAACAGATTTTGTCGTAAACAAGTATTTAATTAATGACCGCACCTACCTTTGGTCAAGTTAAAAAGTCATTTTAAAATCTGGCTAATTGAAATTGCATCAGATATAAAATTTAAGTTATTTTTGGATTGAAATTGTTTATGGCAAAATAGTTTTACAAAATAACCATAAAAGTTATAACTGAAATACTTTAATAGTTTATCAAATATTTAAGATCAAAATTACATGTTTTTAGAATTTAATTAAAACGGAATTAAGGAAAATTTATAACACCTCAGAAACTTATCAGCATATTTGGAATCAGATTGTATGTTAACAAAATTAATTAAAAATGTAATCATGAAGCAAAGAAAAATTCTTAAAGGTGTTAAGCTGATAAGAAAAAGATATAAATGGGCCATATTTTGAGCAGGAAGATAGACTGACTGAGATCTATAATACTGAGAGACACAGAGAAAAGATATACTGAGAAGAGACTCCATTTTGAATCGCATTTGTATAAAAAATAAAATTTAGTTTTGAACTGAGATGTCCGGCTAGTGTGGCCGTCTTAGCTGTCACTCCATAAGGAGGTTCGTTTCCATCCAACACCATTTATAACCAAGAATACCGCTATAATATCTACCATCTAACTGAAAAAAAGAAGAATGCTGCTATAATACCTACAGACCACCTGTAAAAGAAGAGCATGCCGCAAGCTGCCCAGTAAACTCATCAAGCTCCAGCTCAAGCACCTACTAATACCAGTAAATCATTTTAAACTGCAGAGCTCTGTATAATTTCATACTACCTTTTAAATTCTAGTTAGCTAACTAACCACTCAATATATATTTTTAATGTTAAAGCTTTTCTTTTATTGTTTTAAAATCTGTAAATGATCCACTTGCTTTTAAAATCTCTTTAAGAAATTAACTAATGTTTTCTACTTTAAACAATCACTGCAATCATGTCTCTAGTTTTTTTTTTATCACATATTTTTAATATTTGTTATATTTATTTTATGATATGCTGACACTTTGAAACAGCGAATACTAAATTTTAATATTTCAAGAAGAGATTAATTAAAACCTCTTCACGTAATTATCTATAGTTTTATTTCTGTGCACTGTTTGGAAACCCTCTTAAGAAAATAGTAACGACTCACTCATTATTATTTAATATTTTTTTTGATAATTGTTTGATTGTAAATTTTTGCAATGTGGCTTGTTTTAGTGAGGTTTAATTTTTAAATACTAAGAAATAGACTAACCTTGATAAATATTTATAAGTATATTTGCTATTTAAGTTATTTATTAAACTCCTTCAAATATACTTTCCCTCTTTTTTAAATACTAGTCATTTGATCAATAACAAAATTAGATTGAGCTGGAACAGCAAAGATTATCTGTAATTATTCCGTCTATAGCATATATTTTATTATGCTACCTAAGAGTTGGTTTCTACTTTATTAAGCTAATAAGATATTGTTCTTGCCTATAGAATATTAAATTTTATAAAAAATTTTGCTTGGCGGATGTGATTCATTCAATTAAATATTTTTCTCGTTTTGCTGCCATGTATATTTGCATATTTAAGATGGAGCCTCGGTTAAGCCAGCACATCTTCCTCTCATAGGATAGAGCCGTCATGAAGCCTGAGTTTAAGGCCAGCTTAGCATGTAAGTCCCCCACCTTTCTGAACTATTTGTTCCTTTTTATGCAGCTTAACTATCAGTTTCAGGGTACCGGCATTGTCGCAGAAACCCTTGATTTACCAATCCATCTGCAGAGTGACTTTATTATTGTATTGCTGGTGCTATAGTGCATTAGTACATCCAGAGCAGCCAACTCTACCTCTCTATTTTAGTTCTTTCAGCAATTGTCTGAGATATTCTTAAAAGCCCAGTCAATCTAAGTTATTGTAGCCCATTTTAGGCTAAATAAATAAATATAAACAGACGAGAAACGTCTACCATAAGTGTTGCCCAAGATTTAGTTTAATTACTAGTATTCAGCCACACATTAAGAGGAGTCTGCATATGTTACACTATAGACATGGTGTAGTGATAAGTGATTTATTTAAATGCCTGCATGCATTTATTATATATATAAATCCGTAAAACAATTGCATTCAAATTGTAACACATCAAAGGAATCTATGGCTTTTATGAATTCAGTAAGATGAATAATTGTTGCATTCATCCTACTTAAATGTAAATTTATTTATTAATCTTATCAAAGAATCTGTCTGAAGAGCATATCTAAAACTCTTCAGCCATTAAATGCCTGCGTGCATTTTTACATGTTAAAATTTGTGATATATATTTTGGATAAAACTTATGATTAGAGAAATTAAAACTTTAGTAAATTAACCTAGTCCACTCTCAGTTTTATTATTCAATCCAATTCTTATTATTGATATAATGTTATAGAATATATGCTTTATTAAAGGTCTCCATTAAGTTAGCTATTCATTAGGTACGATCAATTAGTAATTTAATTATGAGTCTCATTGTTTCTCCCTGACTTATGTCATCCACGAATAAAGGAGTATGCTATGTGTAATTTCAAGGTGGTCATTTGTAGGGTCTTAAGTCTTGGAGTACTGGCTTACGAGTTGAAGTATGGTCGGACTCGGGATGTCACAATCCTAGTCTGGTCAGCTTCCGTCTCTTTTGCTTGGACTCTGAATTCTGTTACGTGAATGTACAAACTTGACCATTACAATATATATTCATATCTTCAATTTTTGTGGTGAATAGATGAAGTATGTTATTAAATAATATATGCATTAATTCAAAGAAGTCACTTGAGGCAGATTGGAGAGGGCTCCAATCATTATTTTACATGGGCACACATAATGCAATAATTGTCATTGCCATTAACAATATTGGTACTTATATATTATTTGTAAGCTGAAAGCTTGACAAGAATTTTTGTTTAAATTATTCATTTTCAGGGTGTCAAAGTATTTGTATGTTTTTTCTCTCAAAATTATTTCATTGAATATGTATTACTTGTTAACTTTAAAAAATATTAACAAATCTATTATAAATTCATTTTTAATTTTATAAAATGTTAATAAATATTTTATAAATTCCATTCACAAGATTTTATTCTATTTTAATGTATATTATAACATATAAACATTAACACATTATTGAATACTATTATGATTTTTTTTATGTTCACCAAATCTTTTTTCAGTGGGGAAAAACAACAACAGGGATGACACTTCAGTGGCTTTTAGTGCAGAGGCTGAGGGTGTTTTATTGTAACTTTTGTGTATAGAATGGTGTATATTTTTATGACCATAATCAAAGAAAATGCCACTAAGGGATTTATTATTTATTGGAATAGTTGTAAGGACTATAAACCTGAAAAATTATGTCATGCAGATTGGATCATTTTAAAGTAAATCAGAGATATATGTTTGTGAATTTACATTTATTTTAATTATAATCAGTTTGTTTTTATAATCATATTTTTTAAAAAAAAAAACGAAATATTAAATACAATACCCTGAAGTCAGCCATATTGTTTGCAAGATTTATTTGAGGCTTCTAAAAATGGATAATTAAAACAAAAATGCCTGACAAGTTTCTGGCTTACAGATAATATTTAAATACCATAATATTTATTAATATAGTTTATTAATCATATCTTACTCAAATACAAAAATGAATAAGAATTGGGCACTTATATCAACACATAAATAAAAACAAAAAATAACTCATAAATTTACAAAATTTTGGTCACAGTGACATCATCAGGTAACCCTGAAGATTAATTCAGTCTTATCTCTCCTCCCCATATGTCAATATAGATAATATTTATTGGTTAAATTAAAAATGCATGATTTTATTCAAGAAAGATATATAAAGTAAAAAACACAAAAAGATGTATGTATTTCAACTGTATTTATTAAAATTTATTTAACGTATATAAAAGAATATAATATGCAATTATTCAGATTGGAAATGGATGATTCTGATCAATAGAATAAAATTTAATAATAATAAAACTCTGCAAAAATAATGCATATTTAAATATATTATAAATTCTAGCTAGCATGCAAGAACAAATTCCATGAAATTAATTATTATTTACAAATAATTATTATTTATAATTAATCAATTTTGTTACACATATTGTATGTTTTGAAATGTCTTGGATATATATATATCAGAGAGTATGCTTACTAATTAATAATACCACACATGAGAAATATATTTAAACTAAAATACTAAAAGTTGGTTATTTACTAGTATAGATTGACCCTTTTGCATAATTGCGGTTGATAACTTATGTATTATTATTTCATTTAAATAATAGGAAATATAAAAGCCACCGAGAAAGCTACACATTGATTTTATTCTATACAGCTAACCAAATATAAAAATGATTTTAAAGTATTTCGACCTAAGTAGTGGTTACAAGCAGATAAAACTGCCAAGAAAACTAAAATCAGATGAACAACAAGCACTGATTAACAACAACACATATAAAGTAATATAACGCATATATATGTGAATAAGCAAAGAGATTCTTAAATAAAAGTGTGTTGTTGTTGTTTTTTATATAAACTTTGCAAAATTTATTTTACAATATAATATCAAATAACTTAATTCCAAAATAATATTTTAATTTTATATTTATAACGTAGATTATATTATTGAATAATTACAATAAGAAAAAATAGGTATAAAAAATCCAACTGTATTAATATAAAAATAAAAATTGTTAATATAATATACTAAACAAAAATGATGGGTATTGATAAATATTAATCAAAAATGACATTAAAATAATAATATGCTTTATATTTATAGGAAAAAGAAAAGTAGTTTACATTCATCAGATAATGATTAATTAAAATCTACCATTTGACATAAATTAAATTAACTAAATAATGACTGAATTAATTCAAAAAGACATTTGCTTTTCTAAAATGGTATTGATTAAAGATAACGGTCAAACATCTAATAGAAAATGACAAGTAGTTAAATTGAACAAAACAATTGATTCAAAGAATGATATAAATTTGAGTGTAGTATTCTAAAAACCAATTTATTTTAAATCTATATGTGTGTGTGTGAATATATAGTATATAACTTTTAAATTAGATATATCTTTGCATATGTATAGCGATCTTAATATTTATACAATAGAGAACAATATTATATGCAATGCTTATAAATTATGTGTGTTTCGTTGACTATAAATCAGTGCAAATTTAAAATTGCATATAAATTAACTAATATTACTATTATTGTTATTATTTTGACTCATTCAATATAGATAAATGTATTAATATTAACATTGAATATTGTACACTCTAAACAAAACGCTCATTTATATCATATTTTAAAAATTTGTTCGTAAATATGTTTTTATAAATTAATTTCAAAATATAATATTCTCCCCTCTCTACCTGTAGTTAATGTCTTTTTCTTTTCACAAAAGAGTATTTTTGTAACATTTAGTTATTAACACGTTTATGTTGTTATTATAAAACCTAATTTGAAAGCTTCAGTTTGGAAGTTAACAAAAATAGTGCAAACTATTTTATTTTATTTGCCAAAATTACAGCGGTCAATATCTCACATTGTTTTATTAACTCTACATAATAATTTTTCCATCAAGATGACAGACTTGTTAATCTCCCAATACTTTCTTTTGTTTTTGACTACTATATTCTAACTTTATTGTGCATATAACTACTCTGCTCTAACAATTTCTCCACATTTAGATTTCACAGCAAGATAGCTTTGTGTATCCAATTTTCTTTTTTTATATAATGCTCTTTATGCAAAAACACATCTTGTTTCACGTGTAAATACATTATAAGTTCATATTTGCTTATAACATAATGATAATAAAAAAGATTGTTAATAGAAAGTATAATTTTATAAATTACATAAATACCACAAATGACATATATATAGTTTAAAAAACATGGATCACCTATGTAAAATATTAAAATAGATAATGATACCAACATTTGAACCAAATAATATGATGTCTTTAATTGGATAAAAAATTTATTAAGGGGTTATAATTTTATTTACTTTAGTTAGAGTTGTGCATGAATTTACTTACTATGTAGCAATTATAATTCCAATTAGATATTCAAAAAAGTGACTGTAAACACTCAGGCAAAATTTTTGATTAACTGGCAAAGGCTGTGGTTAATTGAGGGTTAAATTTATTGCTTACAGATTTTAGATTGACATTTTTGTTAATGAGAGCAAATTCTTTATTCAGTCACTTATATTAGCCCCATAGTCATTAGTCTTCTTCCATTTCAACCTTTGTTTCAAGCATAGTAAAAAGGCTGGATTTTATATTCATAAAAGAAATTTTAGCAGTGATAGTTTTTTTTTTATTTGTCTGGGAAATTTATGACAATGTTCTTGATAGATAAAGACAATTTAGTATTATCACTTTTTAAAACCAACAATTTAAAAATAAATTATATCATTTTAATTGTCTTTTACAAATAGTATATTTTAAAAATACTAGAAAAGAAATCCAATTTTTTTTAAAGATTATATTCTGGAAAATGTAAGTCTACTTCTTACTTTTTGTTTTTTCATTATATCTCCAAGTTAATCTGATCTTGATTTGGAGACTTTTAGGTGTTGGTATTTTGGGATCATTCATATAATATATTAAAATATATAATTCTAATGCAATTCACTTATTTTGAACACTAATCAAAACAATAAGTGAGTTATAAGATTAATGATTTTGCAAAAGTAATATTTTTATAATAGTGAATGCAAGGCTAAAAATAATAACAATAAAATTTGCACACATTATAATCAAGTTGTTTAAAATTAAACGATGCAAATACACACGTTAGAATAAATGCAGATATATAATAACTGTGGGAAAATCAAAATGAAATTATAACTATCTCTAAGCTAAAAAAAATTATGGATAAATTAAAGCACTATATAAAATACAAAATTATATATAAGAAAGCAAGTTAAAGAAGAAAATTCTAATTAAGAAAATATTTTAAATAAAACATTAAAAAAGCTAACTTCAGAAATTATAGATAATAAAATAAATTAAATAAAATGAACTTGATAATATAGAAACAAAAATAAATATACATAAGGAAAAAGTATTCTAATAAAAATTTAATATAAGAGGGCACCAATTAATCTAAAATCTGTGGTTTCAAAATATTTTTATTTTGTAATTTTTTTGTTTTTAAGAATAGATTCTTTATGTCATTGTAAATCCAAATTTTAGTAAAATAAAATATAAAAAAATTATGCAGGGTTCATTGCAAATAGGCTTATTAATTGAAATAAGTATTTACATAATATTACACATATATAAATGGAATAGCAAACTAATTTACCTATTGTAAATACTAACTTTAAAATTTTATTTGTACAATGAAAGTTTTTGAATATTAAGTTTTGGATTAACTTTATTCTTCCTGTAGCTAATTAAAATATAAATATATAAAAGAACTTAAAAGATGAATGCCCTAGAGATAAAAAAAATCATATTTTTTTATCATAATATATAATAAAAAAAGAAATATATATGTTTCAATATTAATAATTTGAAACAAAGATTAATAAGATATTTGTAAAAAAAAATAGAAGTAATTAAAATAATAGAAATGTATTAGTAAGCCTTCATGTACATAAATTGTTAAAAAATGATATATATATAATTGATCAAGGGAGGAAGGCAGAAAGAAAGAGTTGATGATATAATTTAATTTATGATTCAGAAGTCACATTTTTTTAATGAAAGAAGTTGCTGCAGAAAAATAGAATTATTTAATATTACTACTATTACTACAACAACAACTACTACTACTATTACTGCTACTATTAATAATAATAATAATAATAATAATAATAATAATAATAATAATAATAATAATAATAATAATAATAATAACAACAACAACAACAAAATCAATATATTATTAGATGTGACTCTGAAACCTTTTAGACTCAATAAAGGTTTGCTTTGAAACATAAACATCATCATCATCATCATCATAATAATGATGATGATGATGATGATGATGATGAAATGATTTATGTTGGTAAGATAAAATATTTTTATGAATTTTAAATTGATTAATTTCTAAAAAATTTAACATAAAGAAAAGGTGAACTTGTAGTAATGGAACATAAATCCATTTACTTCTGTTTAAAACTCTCTAATCACCATTCCATCGTTTTTTTCTTTTCAAAATATACATTACATATAAACATATAATTCTATAATTAAAACACTTCAAACAATTAAAAGTCTCATTTTTCTCTTTTCTTTACAAAAACTTTATTTCTTGTATATATATATATCCACTTGTTCCAACGTTTCAACTATTTTTAATTTATAGTCATTTCCAAAGATTTGACTATAAATTAAAAATAGTTGAAACGTTGGAACAAATGGAGTTTTTGTAAAGAAAAGAGAAAAATGAGATTTTTAATTGTTTGAAGTGTTTTAATTATAGAATTAATGGAACATATTGTTTAATGTTATAAAAGAGTAGTAATAATCCATCACATAGAAATTATAATAAAAAATATATATTTAATATGCAGAAATAAACATGCTGAATATTGTCACATATACATGTTTAGATTAGAAATATGCTGATTTATTATTAAAACAGATTTACCAAAATGCATTGTTTGTTAAAACTAATTAATGTTGTCAACATAGTGTTTAACTAAGTATATATTATATAATTTTGAATATAAGTGATGCACATATACTTTTATGTGCATTATATTTCTAAATCAAAAATAGCAATATATATATTACAACTAATATATTTCTATCAGAAGTATATTCTCTTATTCTTGTCTTTCACTTTATGCATAAGTTTTAAATAATGAAATTCAATATTACAACATATGAACAATATAATTTGTAAAACAGAGCCAACATTTTCATATTTAATAATAACCAATGAAGTAATTGCTATTAGAATAACTAAGTAATAAAACAACTACAAAAAACAATAACATTTGAATACTTAAATTAATCTATTTTAAAGAATGAGAAGAAAAAAAATAAAAATTTAAACATATTATTTTGATGCTTTTATATAAAAGCTAATAAATTGGAATACACAAATCCTTGATTATTCTGCATATATAATTTCACTTTTTATTTATTAATAATTAATTAATCAGATCTTTTAAGAAATGTGTTGAGTTGTAATTTTCATTTAGCAGTAAGCTTTTTTAGGTATATTTGATGACTTGCAATTTGAATTAAATTGGCCACTGAAGTACACATACTGTGTAAAAGTCTATTCACTCTTAAATTGGTTGTGTGTTATAAAGATGGGGGGGGGGGGTACTTTAATATTGAAAGACCTAATCCAATTTTATATTTGTCAATTTAATTTAACTAGGTTTTGTCTAGATGTATTAGAAGGGAGTATTTTGTTTTGTTTTCATTACAGTTACATATTAAACATGTTTTTGTTTTTAAATTACGAGTGTAATTATGTTCAGCAAAAAAGGTATAAATATTTGACAATTAATTCATAGATATAATACTAAATTGATTTCAAGAGATAAGTTAAATTTATTTAATGCATTTTGGATTTTTTTAAATTACTATAAGTAATTACCTACAAACATAAGCCAATCAAATTTTGCAAAAAAAAAAAAAAATCTCCTAAATTGATATTTTGATTAAGTATAATAATCTACTGCATTTGGGTTATTACATATTCATTTAATGATATCTTGTGTATTCAATAAATACTTGATGTTTGTGCTAAATCAAATTCTCAAGTTAATTTCTGAGTACTGGTTTTGACCAAGAAAATACATTAAATTGCATTCTCATATCTAGAAATCAATTGTTTGAATAATATAAAAATAATAAAGATGACTTTTGGATTTATTCCAGTGTAAGCCAATGTTTCTCATTGATAAAGGTCAATAGCCAAAAATTAGCTTTGAGATTTGAGTGTAACATGATAATTTAGTATCTATTAATTTATCAAGCTAATCTTAGACTATCTTGAAATAGTCTGATAATTTGCTTTTCAGCTTTAGGACATACTGTCTATTGTAAGAATGAAACAGCATTTTGTTATATAAATAATTTATGATAGTAATTAGGCATTGACAAAACTTACCTTTTCATTGGATAGTATTTAAATTAACAGAATGAATGGCAAATACCTGATATTGTAATTTTCTAAAAAAAAAAAAAAAAAAAAAATGCATTTTTAAAGCATATGTTGTAAGTTATTATCTTTTTGTCCACATAATTCAAATGCACCAAAATTGAAACTGAATTATAAAACTAAGCAAATTTTAGTATGAACTGACATATAAAACAAATTGAAGAAGAAAGTGAAATAGGTTGTATAATTTAACTTGTTTATTATACATTTTTAATGACTCAAAATCTGTTTTTAAATAGAAGGATACTATTCAGATTATCCAAAAACATAGTACATGCGATCTGAAAGTCTCTTAAAAATGAATAATGAACTTGAATAATTCTATAACAGAATCTTAAACTATAGTTTGTGATTTAAGAGAAATCCTAATAAGAGCTATATATATATAACTTTTACATAGATTATAAGTAATTAAATAAAACTGAATTAAATCTAAACTCACAGCATATTTGTAACATGAAGTGTTTGTAAAAACAAATAAGATCTGTAAATAAGTAGGCATGCCGAAGATGTTCAGGTGACGTTGCTCCAATTTAAATGAGAGGGACATTTGAATACAATTTATGACAATGATAATAATGTTTACAATTTTAAGCCTTTTTACTCAAAATAATTGAAAACTATAATAAGTAATATTTATCAACAAATCTGAAATTATCTCAATAGGCATTTTGACAAAACTTCCTGAGAATAAAACAATCGCATATCTGGATGTCTTCTTTTAAAGTGATTACTTATTGCTAGTTTGTTACATCAAAATGAGAAATATTTCAGAGGATGAAATTATGTAGTTACAATATTTTTTTTTTATATTTAGAAACCCGTTTCTGTCTTTGCCTGAAAATGAATTAATTGAACAAGCAAATATTTTTCTACAAAATACAGTAATGATTTTATAAAGGATCTTATTTTGCAATTATGTATATGATTATATATATATATAAACAATGATTATAATATTGTATACAGACAGATAAAACTTTCATTCAGTATAAGTTGGCAAATAAATAAAATAAAATATTCTAAGAAAGTAATGTTTAACCATTTATAAGTATTTTTAATGCCGGTATAGGTTAATAATAGCAACATTTGCAGCTCAACATCTATGGATTGCAGGATGACTCTATTATTTCTGGTGTTCAAATTTCTTATGGACATTTGTGCAATACACCATTTGATAATTTATTAATATTTTTCAACATTTATGGATAAATATTTGAGTAGCTTATTTTTCTGTACTTTATTATTGATTTTAATCAACAGGCAGGTCAAATATATAGTATTAAGAATATAAATCTATTTCACAAAAAAAAATGCATCTAAGTAAATTAGATTCTAAAGAATCATTTTAAAAATAAACCTTAATTTTATCAGTCAGTCAATTTTGTCAGATAAAAAAATATCTTTTTCTATATGATCTTCAGTTTTTTATACTGTAAATAAATTAAGCATTGATATTTGAAAATGCTGAAATTTTATATTAGGGGGATCTTTTTGTATATCAGTACTTAATTTATTTATAATATAAATCAAAGGTCAAATAAAAAAGAATATCTTTTTATTTGACAAAACACTTTGGCATTAATATAACAAAAAGATAAAAGATAGGTATATTTACATGTTTATTTAAAAATCATTTCTTTCTAATCTGGCTTGTAATGTATCCTAGCAACATATTCAAACTTGTTTGTTCCATAAAATAGATTTATATTATTAATGTTACATATTAGATCAGCTACAAAATTATTTATTTGCTGATTAAAATCATTAGTTAGGTACTTTAGTATTATTCAACTGATGACATATTACACTTACCGATTTTCCTTCTGGTAGATGTTGTCGATGATAACATGAGAACATTGTCATGGCAACCAAGTCACTGGCACGATTAATCCATGAGAGAGTCAATTTTTGGATTTTTTTGACCTGTGAGATTTAAAAATCAGAGAGGTTTGGGAAATTTTGTTATTTGTCTGTCTTTTGTGATTTTGCTATTCATGGCTTCAGACTGATTTTTTAATTCTGTCATATTGTAATTTTGCTATTCATGGCTTTACACTGATTTGTTCATTCTGTCATATTGTGATTTTGCTATTCACGGCTTTCTGTCATATTGTAATTTTGCTATTCATGGCTTTACACTGAATTTTTTGTTCTGTCATATTTCCATTTTTGCTACAAATGGCTGAAACTACTGATCATACATTGTAGAATTTGCTGAGTACCAAAGAAGAAGCTGATACTTTTTATGCGATTTCAGACCACATATCCCAATTCAGTCCACCACAGTGAATGCTATTTGTAAGTAATTTTCATTTTTGTTTCTAATAAATAATATCATTTCGATGTATATTATTTTGTAAATTCATCCACAATTATAAAAAGTACAATTAATTACTTTTGATAATTTTCAATGTCTGAATTATATCATAATTAAATATAGACATCAAGATGGCATAATATACCACCTTTTAAGTTATTGACCAAGGTAGCCATTAATGCTAGATTCACATTAACTTGGGAGAAGTACCTAATATTGTCTATTCATTTTAAATTTACAAAAAAATTTTTGCTAATATTTCTGCAATTATCAAACGTTTTTTTTAATTTCTAAATTATTTTGACGTATATTATGTACTTATGTATTTAGATATATATTCAATGTACTATTTTCATGCAAGTAAATTTTTTTTGATTTTTAATTTCTTTTTAAAAAATTCATAATATATACAGAGTACCTTTAAGATTCTCCAAGTCGCCATTAATAATGTCAGGTAGTCACGTGTTTACAGTTTTTTCATTGAGATATTTGTAATTTTAATTTTTGTTTCTAATAAATAGTGTCATTATTTTGTAAATTCATCTGCAATATAAAAATTCGATGGTTTTGTAAATCATAGTATAAATTATCAAACTTACAATTAAATACTTTTAATTTCTAAATTATTTTGTCTTACATTTTTTTTTGTAAATTCATCCACAATATTATCTTAAAGATCGGAAGACCAGACTGATATGGCTTCAGGGTAATACGTCATCGGTTGAAAAATACTAAAGATTTTATCTACATTAATATTTGAACTGGTAAGCTGGCTTGATTGATATAAATATAAAAATAAAGATTTCTGCTAGCATAAAACTTCAGCCTTTTAGGGTATCAATGCTTAATTAATTTACAATATAACAAACCAAAGATCAGATATGAAAGAATCTCACTTTATTGGACAAAGTTGGTTAACAACGATATAACAAAAAATATAATTGTATTTACAGGTTTATTTAAAAAATGATTACATAGAATCTGGATTGTAATGCACCCTAGTAATGTATTTAGATGTGTTTGTTTCATGAAATAGTTTTACTTTATATATATATATATATGATAGAGATTAGAGGGTCTGATTCTTTTTTTTTAACTTTGACTTCAAACCCAGATAAATTTGTAAAATGTTTTTTAAATGAGTTTAGATATTTTTTATATAATCATATCATAGTTTAAACTATTTAGCTTAATTTGATATGTAGCTATAACTAAAAAGTAAAGCTATAAAAATATTGTAAAGATATCAGCAGTTCAGCAATTATCTAATCTGAATAATTTTTGTCTTATTTGGGATTGTTTTTCTGTGCAAATTCAGATGATGTCATTTATAGTATTAATAAGACATACATGTTAGTATTTACTATAATGCAAAATCACTAATAATGCATACAGTTGTAAATATAATTTATGGCTTTTTTTTACCAAATGTATAATAATAAACTCTTCTGAATTCATCTATAAATTAATGTCCAGAACGTTATTAAAAATTTATAAACTCCAAATATTAATTACATATAATAGTTCTAAATTGTATTAAGATTATCAATGTAATAAATAATGTATGTAGTAAAATAAAACTGCAATTAATTTTATAAAATTTACTGTGCATATATTAAGTAAGCATATAAGTAAAGTCACATGATATTGTTTGTATAAATTATTATACACATGTTTAGTAAAGATAAGGAAAATTGCAATAGGTAATGTAAAATGAATAAACAGCTAATAAAATACACAAATTATGAGAAAGTGAATAAAATTATTATTTAAACAATATTAAAGATAAATAAATTGACTGATAATTTAATTTTTATTTGTAAAGTAAATTGAATATGTTATTGAAAAAGGCAAACCTTATTCTGACTATAGCTACACTTTTATGTATGTAATTAGTACTGATATAATAATTTTATAAGATTAATTTTTCTTTTGATTTTTTACATGTATATATACCTATTTATGAGGCAAATAAATTCATAATTTGTTAAAAATTATTAGAACATATATATATATATTATATGTCATAATAATCATCATCATGGTCATTTTCAACCATTATCAATCCACTGCAGGAAGGAGATCACTCCAAGTTCAATCCATCATCTCTTATTTTTAGTCACTCTTCTCCATATCACCCTACCACCCTTCCTTGTTCCATCCATCCATCACACATGTGATCTCTTTCTAGGTTTTCTACAATCTCTTGGAATCCAGTTTAAGATTTTAAATACCCATCTATTATCATCCTTTCTAGAAATATGTCCATCCCAATTCTACTTCAGTCTCTTAATTTTTTTAATGATGTCAGTAATGCCTGTTTGTTCTCTCACACATGTATTTTATTTTCAATCTCTTCTTGTTACTTCTAACATGCATCTCTCCATAATTCTTTGAGTAGTGTGAAGTCTCTATATTACTCGTTTAAGTAGTCAAGTCTCAGATCCTTAAATAAAAGTAAAAACTGGTAAAACATATTTATTAAAAACCTTCCTTTTTAAAACATAAACATATTTCCTTTTAACATTAAGTTATTTCTACCAATATTATAACCACTAGGTTCCATATTATTATGCTAATTCTGTAATAGTTGATGTGTCAGCCATAAGTGATATCTGAAATTATAAATATATAAATAGTATTAAGTTGAAATATCACTTATCTATGATGAATGAGTTAGTGAGTGAATCATGAGATGGATAATTGAAATCAGAGAAACAGAAATGTACATTTATCTCTATATATCAAATTATCCATTGTTATGTTAATTATGTAATAGTAGTCAGACCAAGTTATACACTAGATGAAATAATTATCATGCTTCATTAAAAAAATATTTCAATCCTCTGATGATAACGATCTTGGTGATATTGAAACATCAAAGACAATAATTTCCATAATAAAAAATAACTATATGAATATCAACTCAAATCTTAATCATCATCTACTATAATCTTAAATCATCAATCATTTAGTCATTTCACTTAATCCCCCATTCCTTGAATCAGCTTTTATTTATATCTCAGCACCACAATCTGAATTAGATTTTTTGATTTTATAGGAAAATAAACTTTCTTGGCATTCCCTATGGTATTATCATTCCCAAAGCATAAGCTCAGAAAAATGTCTGAAATCAGAACAATAAATGATCACTTAATTTACTACATCATATAAATATTCCTGAATTGAATGAAATATTTAATCTGAAGAATAAGATCAATCTCTAAACTGGTCTGAGGAAAGGGATATTTGGAAAAGGTTGTAAAGAGTTATTAGCAAGCTCATTATACTATATATATATATATATATATATATATATATATATATATATATATATATATATATATATGCAAATAAACACATTATATAAAGATATTGTCACTCTGATTGTAGATTTCTTCCATTTGATATCATTAAACATGAATTATTTATTTGATTTACAGAAGGAGAAGTA
Organism: Epiperipatus broadwayi; assembly: GCA_028023455.1. Taxonomy (NCBI): domain Eukaryota; kingdom Metazoa; phylum Onychophora; class Udeonychophora; order Euonychophora; family Peripatidae; genus Epiperipatus; species Epiperipatus broadwayi. The sequence continues at coordinate 5,721,827 of JAQFVV010000044.1, forward strand.
TGTGAAAGCATTATTAAGTATCTGACATATTTGTCTATCAATAAAGAATAACTCAAACTTTATTATTTAGATTAGCAAACATATAATTAATTATATGCATATAAAACTAAAAAATATCAAAAATTAAAATTGTATTCTTAATTTATCATAAAAAAATAATATTTATAAAAAAAATGCAACAATAGTAGTAAGAGATAATATTTACCTAGGATTTTTATTGCTGTGCATGTACAAACATTCTGGATACAATCCATATTTGAAAATTCTCTATAACCTTCTCCATTTTGATTGACATGATTTCATCATAGCAATTGGCAAACGTTTTTGCTTTTGGTTAATTTCTTTTTCAAAACATAAAAGTTCATATTTATTATTGGATATTCAGATCATTACTGAAAAGATATTGCACAATCCCCCCCCCCCCCAAGTATTCACAAATATACTTTGAAATCAGTGTGGTCTGTGTGCTCGTGAAGATGAAACCATAGACCATATTATACACCCGTGCCCAAGACTTAAAACTCTGAAAGATATAATTATAATCAATTCCAACATAAGACCTGATATGATTTTCTCACTTAAAAATGGCATTCATAATGGTTTTTTTCAATAATAAGGCTTTCTACCTTTGTCCTTTATTCCATATGGATAGTGAGATGCAAAAGTCTCATGGAATTACCCCCGCCACAAATCATACCATTGTTTTATCAAACGCTCAAAAAAATCAAGAAACGTGACCAGCTCCTTGCCTCCAGTAAAGTCTTTGCTGACACCTGGTCTTTAATTGCTCTTTCCTTTTCCTGATTATCAATTCCCACCTACCCAGCATTATAGAATAGTCAATTATAAAAGAAAATATTCATGTTCATATTAAAAATGCTAATACCATTAAACAAGTTCTTAGAATCTCTTCACTATACCTAACCACATAAGAGTATAACAATTGTGCTCTCATAACATAATCTAGCCAGATGACAAATATAACATTATATAATCATATTATTGAACAATTTATTCATTTATTTATCCTTTATTAGTATGTAATCACTATTTATTGTTAATAAAATTTTTATTGAAATGAACATTGGTCATATAAAAAAAAGCAATTTAAAAAGTGTGATTTAACATTCTAGGGAGTGGTGTAGCTTTTTTCTTAACTTTAGCACTTAGTATCCAATGTGTACTGCCATTTTTGCTTTGGTTTTCCTATCTTTTTTTTTTCATATGTCATAGCATCGGCCGGGACGCGAATTCACAACCGTCTGCAACCAACTACTTGCTTGCAAGGCGGCTGCGATGACCGCTCGGCTAACGACGCTTGACGGGCTTTCCTCGCAATTCAGATAAGTTTTCTGAATTGGTCTCTAGCAAACAAAAAAAAAAGTTCTCTTAATTGTATTTTACTTAATGCAGTATTTTTTGTTGTTTAGTTTTCCTTTCCATTTGTCCCTCATATTACAAAATATTATCTATGCCTTCCTGCTTTTTATAAGACAATTGGGCTACCAAAAATAAATGTTTTATCAGTTACATAACCTTTTTTCCTTTTATATAAAAAGATAGTGACAATCATTTATCAATTATTTAATTTCCTTTCATCACTCTAGTTAGAGAGTGACTTTTTTTTTCTTTCATATAAAAACTGATTTACTGGCATGACAATAAGTTCCATTTTTAAAAGTGTGAGGAATTGTTAATCTTATTAAGAAAATATTTAATATAAGTTTTTTTTAATTTATATTTAACAATTGATCATGAATGACAATACATTAAGGTATGTAAGTTCACCCTTTATTGGTTTATCCTGATTACTACAATATCAAAGCAAATTTAACAAATATATATGTCTAAATGTATTAAATCTTTTAACACAATGTTATAGATTTTCTGATAAAATATTTTCAAAAAGAAGGATGAATTTATACCTAAATAAAAATAAAGCATAGAAAGTTAGACAATCTATGATGGAAGCAATAATAAAGAAGATAAAGTATTAATTTAGAGTTGGAGATGATTTTGTTGTTCGTTGAAATTAGATTTAATCAGCATCACCAACCATTATCAGTCCACTTCAGGATGAAGGTCTCTCCACGTTCAATCCATCTTCTCCGACCCCTAGCTTTTCTTCTCCATATCACCCCTGCACACTTTCTTATTTTAACCATCCATCTCACATGTAGTCTCTTTCTGGGTCTTTTACAATCTTTTGGAATCCAGTTTAAGATTTCAATTGTTCATCCATTATCATCTCTTCTAGCAATATAATAATAAAATTTATTAAATGTTTTGTTTGATGTATAGTTTTATGAAACTGGGAAATAAAATATTAAAAATGAGATAAGAAAGATTGGAGACTTAAAATAAAAACAATGTTGAAATGTAGAAGAGTAATTTAAAAGTTACATACATTGATAATGTTGTGAGTAAAAGATACCTTATTGACGTATATATTTTGAAGCAAGGAATTATAAAAGATGTTTTGGAAAAACTGTGGAGAGTAAAAAAAAGTAGAAGAAATGAAATAGTTATGATAAATTAAACATTAGAGCATTTTATAAAGTCTTAGAGAAGGGTATATTTGGTTTTGGTGTGCATTTCTGTTTAGTTTTTTTTTTTTTTACAGAAAACCTACGATGATAATATGCTGTTCATATATATATATAGACAGACAAAATAATATTGCAAATGTATTTTACATTTTACAGTTGTTATAATCTTTTAATACTATCGACATTTTATATTTGATTGAGATGCTCTCTTTATGTAAAAATAGTATATTGTATATACTTTTTTTTTTAAATTTAAAAAAGCGAAGTAAGCGTCTTTTAACAGTTATTTTTTTAATACAGTAGTTGTTTATGTCTTCTGCTGTCACAGCAAATATTTTTCCACGCGCAGATTCAGCAAAGCATTGTGAATAAGTCTGAGAAAATTGGATGAATCTTAAGCACGAGTCTGACAAACGAACACATCGCACATTGCTTTTTATGAAGCGTAGAAACTCTTCAAAACGCTTGAAAGTAATAACGCTCCAGTGACTCCGAGATAATTATTGTCACCAAATATCGAGACTCTTCAAGAATGCTTGTTTTATAAACACTAGTTTTAAAATAAATTGTTAAAAATGTTAAAAGTAATCTTACTGATGATTTTATCTATTTTTTATACTACTATTATTAAAATTTATTCACTGCAAAAGAGAAGTAGCCAGACTAGCGTATAATTTAATCATTATATAGATTGCTTTATATAATAAAAAAATCGTTATTTAAATATATATATATTAACACAAAAACATTTTTTTTAAGATTTAAGTCTGTATTGTATTTATATGCATAAATATTTTATGTAAGTGGAAAAAAAAAAAAAAAAGCTTGTTAAAGAAATTTTATTAATGGTAAAATAAAAACTAAATACACTCTTATGATCAGTAAATGTAATTCTTTAAAAAAGTATACAATGCTTTGAAAGATTGCTTGTGGCAAAAGAAAAAAGCGACAAGCAATGGAATAAATAGGCTCCACCATCACAAAACAGAATATGACTCGTAGTTCCACATTGAAGTAGTAATAATATAATTGTTTTTAAAAAAATTATAATGCAACTTTGAATATTAAAATGCTTAAAATTATATTGTTTTAACGAGGAGGTTATAGAAATGAAATACATAGTTAATAATGAAGACTTTAACCACAGAATTCTAATGATACAATAATGATTGAGCATCCAATAATAATAATTATCCTCTTCCTAAAAACAAAAATAAAGACAAAATACTTAAAAAAAAAAAAAAAAACAGTTTTTAAAGACAGAAGGTTATGAAAACTTAAAATCTTCATTCTGAAAAGATCGCTAAAAGCTACTAATAACGACAATTTTTTAGTTAATAAAAAAAATAGACGATTTCAATGTTTCTTGGTTTTGTTCACCTGTGCCGAATCGTACAAATTCCATTTTTTAAACAGTAATTTATTGTTTTATATCTAAATGATCAACAATTTAGTTTCTAATAATTATATTTTTACATTGTAAAAAGTAATAATTAGGGTGTAATTTATTTATTATATTTTTTTTTTAAAAAAAAAAAAACATTTATATGGACTAAGTTTGTGTGTTTGTATATATGTATATTAAATTATAAATCACTAAAATATGTAATAATACGATTAATAAGCTTCCAAAGCGATAGCTAGACTAATACAATACCTTTTACTATTACTATAATCTATGTTGCAAACAAAAAGAATCTACTTTCATCTGTTTGTCCAAATTAATCTACAGAGATATCTTTGATTGAAACTCTCTCTAATAAATAAATGTTCATATAATCTTCAGCCATATGTGATCTTGAATAAGCACTCAAAAGTAAACTACTTATTCAGAAATAAAATTGTAGTTTTTCTTTATCTGAGAGTTTTGTTTAAAGTATACAGAAAAAAGAATTGTATTGGGTACAAATAATTACTAGACTTTTAAATAGTTTTTAAGCAAATAATTATTTTTTAATTATCTTTTAAATTAATATTTGCAGTCATATGTTGGGGGGGGGGGGGTTCCTGACAGAAATATTTTAAGTGCTGGCTCTGGCTAAGCATTTATCACAAAGCTTGTAGAGGAATTGGCAATACTCATTGTTTATAACTTACAAGCTTAAGAGATAGGGTCATGTGATCTATGACTCTTATTTTGAATATTTAAATATATTTTGAAACAGGCAAAACTCTCCATACAGTTATGTGCAAGCATAAGAAATGGTGATCATGTGATGTTTAATATATTTTGAACTTAATTATAATGCACTCTACCCTAATGAAAAATTATAATATGTAAAACAAACATATATATTTAAAAGCAAATAAAAATTTAAGAAGAATAAATTAATTTATTAATGCATACTAGCTTATTTACTTATTGAATGTGGTTTGGATTCAATAAAATGCTCCTTTGATTCAGAAATTACATTTTAACTGTTAATTAAGTTTCATTAGTTTACATGGTAGTCTAGTAGATTTATCGATTGACTTATAAATTAGTGCCCTACTATACATTTACAGATGTATTGGTATGATGAACCTCAGTTTGTGCAGTTACAATATATATATATATTGAACAGAAGTAAACAAGACTTCTAATAGCTATGAATAAATAGCTCTCCACATCAATAAATGTAAAGAATAAATGGACCAAGTAATTCTCAAATTTATATGAAAATTAAGCAAATATATATTAACATTGTTAAAAATAGAATGTAATATTTGCATATTAACCTGATTATAAATATACCAACTTTCTGAAATTAAAATGGAATATTAAAAATCAAAGATAATCATCTTTTTAACAATTTTATAATATTAATATAATGATACTAGGAAAGTCAACATTGAGAAGGGCTTAAGACAGGGTGATTCCATATCTACAAAACTATTTACATCAGTGCTGCAAGAAGTATTTTGTGGATTAAAATGGGAAGCTAATGAAGTGAAAGTAAATGGAGATTATTTAAATCATTTAAATTTTGCAGATGTTGTAGTTGTTTTTGCAAATAATGCTTTAGAGTTGCAGGAAATGTTGCAAGAGTTATCAGATGAAAGTAGGAAAGTAGAACTAGGGATAAATGTTAAAAAGACTAAAATAATGTTTAATGGATTTTCTCAAAATATGAAAATAAAGATTGATTATGATGAGTTAGAAGAAGTTAACAGTTACAAATATCTTTATCAGATTATTAATACAGATGGAAACATAATGGATGAAATTAATCATAGAATTAAACTTGGTTGGAGTGCTTTTGGTAGTAATAACTTGATACTAAAAGGAAATATGCCTATGTGTTTGAAAAAAAAAAAGGTTTTTAATAAATGTGTTTTACCAGTTCTTATTTATGGATCTGAGACTTGACACTTAATAGAAGAGCAATACAGACTTCAGACCACTCAAAGAAAGTATGGAGAAATGCATGTTGGGGTTAATAGAAAGAGATTGAAAATGTAATATATGGGTAAGAGAACAAACAGGTGTTACTGACCTCATTGAAAAAATTAAAAGACTGAAGTGGAGTTGGGCTGGACATATTGTTAGAAGAGATGATAATAGATGGACAATTGAAATCTTAAACTGGATTCCAAGAGATTGTAAAAGACCCAGAAAGAGACCACATGTGAGATGGATGGATGAAATAAGAAAGTATGCACAAGTGATGTGGAGAAAAGATGCTAGAGATCAGAGATGGATTAAACTTAGAGAGATTTTTATCTTGCAGTGGATTGATAATGTTGATGATGATGATGATGTATTAAGCTATGTATATTTAATATCTTGTCAGTGGAAACTACATGATTCAATGGGAAGTAATTATTTCTGCTTTTCAATTACAAATATTTATATTCGATTGATTGGAGATTTAGATGGATAAATAATTTCAGTGATTGTAATTCAGTAAATATCCAATGGAAACTTATGTAAAATTGTCTAATGGAATTTATTGATAATAAATTCTGGGGGAGTGTTTCATTTTAGAATATAACTGAAGCAATAATTGCATATCAATCTACTGCAGGGTACAATGAAATGTTTATATTTAATATTTTATTAAAATAGGTATAAATTTGAATAAAGGATTATTTTATTTAAACATTAAAAATAGTATATAGGTTTATAAAACGTTTTCCAAAATGTAATTATAATTATTGAGAAACTAGTTTATTTAAATAAAATAGAATGCCATTAAATATTAAAATGCATTTGAATTATTATAAATAATATTAAATTCATAAAATATGACAGAATTTAGTTAGTTATTGATTCAAATTGAGTTTCATTCAATTATTGATTAAATAGATATCTTAAGCATACATCATTGTTGAGTTTATAATACTGTTTATTACAGTTTACGTTGGAATAGTGAATAGATTTGTTGATGTTTGGAGTAATGATCAAGTTTGCTGTATTTCGTTTTAAATACTATTTGGATAAATTATATTTTGATAGGGATTATTATTAGTATTTTATGATAGTGGAGTGGACAATCTAAATAATTATGTATGGGAAATATTGTTATTGCCTTGTGTGATCAATAACTGAGCTAGATAATTTTACACAGGTTATAACAGAGTTACTATTTATTAATGCATGTTTTGCTATGTGATAAAAATATAAATCTTGAGGGCATTTCTTTATGACAAATGTGGAATGAATAAATGCAGAGAGGTAGGGAGATAGAAAATCCACTATTATTGTGACAAAGTAATTATCCAATGCATGTCAATGAGGATCATGCACAAGCAGCAATTGTTACAAAATACCAAATCAACTTTAGTTATAAAATGACATTCCACATTTAGGCTAGATCTAGATTGTTAGGAGTAATGTTTCAATTCTTAGACATAGTAAAGTTCTTTATATTATTATCCCATATTATAATCAATAGTTCATTACAAAATGGCAACCAATGATTGAGTTAGATTTTATTCAGATTAGATTGATCATCATTGTCCCAGCATCTTCATTTTTTAGAACATTACAAAACATATAACTTCCTCTTTAATAATTACAAATATAATATAGTTATATATGTATATATTGTCTAAGTAGGGATAAAATGTAAAATTTGTTAGAGTAATGTTATTGATGGCAAAATAAAAACTAATTAAATTCATATTATCAGACAATATATTCATACATTAATTTTTTTCTAGAGACTCAGGAACATTGCTTTGATTTTAATTTCCTATTTAGTTAGCTAAATAATATTTTTTTCTATACTAGTTGAACTGAAAATGTAATTATAAAAAATTTCATTTTTATCATTTATGAATAATGTTTTGGTTTTAGCCTTTCATAGTGTTTTGACAAATGTTGATGTAAGTTATGTTTAAATTGTTTTTGTAATATAATTTTAAATAAAATTCAGAAAATAATAAAAAGCAACCAATATAATAATTATCAATTGATATTTTCTTACTTTAATAAATAAAAATACATACAAATATATAAAACATTTAAACTACATTAAAGAACTTAAAAAAAAAAAAAAAAACAAAAGTGAAACTAATTATATTAACTACAAAAATATAAACTGTCTGAATGTTTTTAAAACATCAATTAATTTAATTAATAAATCGTTAAGTTAAAATAGAAGGAAAATCATATATCTTAATACTGTTAATTTATTGTACATTTTGTATAATTGTTATATGTTGTTTAATTGATAAATTTTATTTTTGTATGTTAGATAGATAAATATTTAGCTTGTTTATTTTCTACTATTTGTGTTCTAATTAATTTTATGACAAAATGATTGATTTTATTATGTATGAAATGTAAATTGAAGCTTTAAAATAGTTTACAATACAGTGAGAAGGGCATTAAATATTTGTTGAAGAAAGAAGTTTTTGTATTATTGTTATAATAAATATATAGAATTACTGCTATTATACAAGATTGTATTATAATATTTTCTTACTATAATAAATTATACAATAAATTTACATATATAATAGCTTATTAAAGTATCCAACCAAAAATAATATAAGTTTCACTCATGTGTCTAAACATTCTACACAAAAATTATTGACACAGTCTTTTTATGCTGAAACTAAAATGTTTGTGATTAAATGATTTAATATATGTATATGTGCATTTTCCAATATTTTAAAAAATATTAAGATCTAACTCATTTGTATAGAAACATTTGTTTAAACATTTTGTTCAAGATAATGAATATGTAATTGGAAAACAAAAAAATATATCCACATATAATTTTTAAATTATATGTTTTAAATTAAGATGAAAAGAGACTTTTCTTATGACAAAAATATAAAATGTCAAAGCAAGAAATAAATGCTCCAGTCATTAAATATTAACAAATAATGACTTCCATCTTCGGTTTTATTAGAAATGCCAAATTATGTTTATTCATTAATATGTTCTCAATGCATATAAAAATACCACAGTCATAACTCTTTTTAAAAGTACTAAGATCAGATTGCTATGATATTAACTACTTTAACAGAGTTCATAAAGTGTTTTAATTTCAATATATTAAATATATAATTCATCTCTTTCAATGTTTCTGCTGAATCATAAATATTATTATTTAGATTATGATCTAAGCATGCAATACTAATTAAGAAAAAAATGTGTAAGCATTATTAATTTTAGATTAAATTGAAATCCATAACAAGTAAATGTATCTTTAATTTTATACATTTTTCAGAATTTTTTTTAAAATTATAAATAAAATCTATTGATTTAAGACCCCTGCCCCCCCCCACCACCCTTCAAAAAATTATTATATAACTCCAGCATATAATTTTTTTTTCAGAAACAAAGTATAATTATATTGAATAATCAATAGATAGATGTTAAATAGTAGTATTTATTAAATCTGTATACTGTGCTACCATATTTATATTTCCAGACAAGTTTGGTTGTATAAAAAAAGTCTATGCTGACTTCTGGATCAAAGTGCATGGAATTCTAATAGATTTTTATTTCCTATATTCAAATACCAAATTTCTCACTGACAAAAAACTATAAGTCACTATTTATCTTGGGATATAAATAAAAATTCATTAACTGTTGATTATTGGAACTTATAATAGGTGACTTATTTGGAATAGTAGGGATAAATTTTATTCTTTAATCTGCTGATTAATCAAATTTTTATTTTATTTTAATTAATCTTTGTTTTTTAATGTGTCAACTCGTCTTTGTCAAGCGTTGGTGGCCGAGTGGTTAGTACAGCTGCCTTACAAGCAGTTGTCCCGGGTTGATTATTTTAATTAATCTTGACTGAAAATACTCATTTTCCCAATCAAAATCTTCATTTCATCTTTAAAACACTTTTAGAGTTTTTATTCAGATCTGTCTTATACCACTACTTGTGACAATATAATATTGTTTTTTTAAAACTTTTAAATAGTTGCCACAATGTTAGCAATATTTCCTGTCTTTTTTTAGTAATAAAAAGCTTTTTTTTCTTTCATATGTCATAGCATCTGCCGGGACACGAACCCACACCTGTCTGCAACCAACTACTTGCTTGCATGGCGGCTGCTTTTAGATCATTTCTGCACAGATAAACGCCTCTAGTAACATAATATAAGTTTTCACTCTATTGATTTATGATTATGATATTTGAATGTTTCAAATTATATATATATGCTATTAAAAAATAAAGACTTTGTTTATAGTTATTGGTATATTTGTTTATCATATTTACAACCTAGTATTCAAGATGAAAATGTGATTATCTTTGAGCATTTTTAGATCACATAAACAATTTTTTTTAGGTAGCAGGTCAATATCCAATTCAGTAATGTTTTCATAAGTCAGTAAATGCACGTCTAGCTACTATTAGTTATAGATCAAAGATCTCAAATTATTTTATATTGTATGATAGTAAAATAATCTGTATGATTGTTAAGTTTGTTAATTGTATTCCACTTAATTCCAGATCATTTGCATATAGTAAAACCTTTAGAAATAATAATTCAATTGTTTATTTATTTACATATCCATACCATTAATCCAATTATAGATTTCATAATAAATTAATATATACAAGTATAGATTAGCATAAAAAAAGAACATAAAATAATAGAAACAAAATGAAAAAAAAAAGAATAAAATTAATAAATGAGTAAAAACTTATTCCCCCCAATAGGATTAAAGATGATAGATATTTCTTTAATATGGCTCTAGTGAATTATTTAAAATCTAGATAAAACTATCTTAACTTGCAAAGTCATTGTTATAAATTCTAGATAAATGAAGCAAAGAAGAGAATTTTAATATATAAAGTCTTCTAATTTTAAGCACAAAATATAACTTAGAGAATGAGTTAGACATAGAAGTGTTCTGGGAAATAATTTTAAACAAAATTTATAATCTCTTGTTTCTTATGTGTCCACTTTAACATTACATTTTGATCACCATTTAAATTATTGAATTTAAAAAATTGTCAAAACCAGACTGAATTTTGATATATGCATTATAACGAAGATTCCATATAACTAATCTATACTCCAATATGGGGAATATAAAGAACATAAACAGGTTTGAATTTTATTAATTCATTTAATACTTTTCCATATCTATAAAAACATCTATAACTATGAGAGCTTTTGTCACCATGAAATCAATGTAATAATGGAAGGAACCATTATTAGATAATATTATTCGTAGACCTCTTTAATGATCATTTGTTATAATTTTGCATCTATAGATATGATAGAAAAACCTCAAGATTTCAGATTTTCTAGAATAAGAGGCAATGCAACACTTATTCATCATTACATTTATTTGGTTATTTTCACACAATTTCAAGAAATTATCTATATCTCTTTGAAATAAAAAAAAACAGTCTTTAATAGCACAGATATGCCTAAAAATTTTACAATCAGTTGCATAACATAGAAATTGTGAGAAATCAATATAAGTTTTGAGGTCCTTCTACATAAATATTTAAAAATCATTGCCTTGGGGTATCCCAGTGAAGCAACAATATGGCAAAGAAAATTTATTGTTAGTCTTCATACTTTCTGACCCTTAGGAAAGAGTCAGACCAATTGATTAGGCTTTTGGAAAAACCTAATCCATAAAGCTTTTGAAGAATTTAAGGTTAATTTTATCAAAAGCTTTGGATATACCAAAATTATTAACATTCAACCTAAATTGAGTCTCAGTTGAATTGTAAATGTGATCAAAGATTGTTCGAAGATTTGTTTCAATTGACATATTAAGTTTTGTTGACATAAGCTTTAAATAAATTTAATAACATATAACTTCTTTATTTTAGCATTATAAGCAGATAAGTATTGATCTTATTTTATAAGTATCTTTCAAATATTCAGGCAACAGTGTGTAGAACTGAAAAAAAGCTATGATCACTAACTGAATTTCTAGGTCTTTTCTTAAAAATAGGTACAACTTTATAAGTTTAAAAAATTTAGGCAAAATGCATTTCTTAAAGAACAATTAAAAATAGGAGAAAGACAATATCTTCAGCACATCCTTTATAAATGAAAGCTGAAATAGTGCCAAGACACATACATATAAGAATGCAGTTTAAGCTGCTTAATAAGAAAAATAATGACAGATTTAAAAAAAAGGTTAAATACTATATTTTCATTAATTAGATCATTATTTGCAGACAGGCTGTTAAGGCATTTTGATTGTTTACAAAGTTCTGAGGAATAATGAAAAACTTTTCTACAAATAGATTTGAATTATTGTCACTTTGTAATTTTTTTTAGTAATGCCTAAATCTTTAATCAAAAACCAAAATTGCTTATTATCATAAGAAATATGAGTTTCAATACTTTGTATGTAATATTTACCGAGGCTGTAACCTCGAGAATATGTGTGTAAAATGCGATAGTAGGGACCTCTACAGGTGTTTAACCACAAGCTTATGCTATGGAAGAAAAGAGGGGATGATGTTGATTAAAATAATTTTATTTTTCAGATTGTTAATCGTGTTTTAGTTATAAGAATATGATAATGGAGGAAGTGTATGTGATCTCAACTGTTTCATTTTTATATATAGTAATTTTTATTATAATGGAATATACAATGTTTTACATATAGATTACAATTAATCCAAAATCTCTCACTCTAAAGCTTTATTGAATTTAGAAATTTTTTATTATAACAACAATAAATATCTCTCTCTCTCTCTCTTTCTCTCATTATAAATCAAATCTCTGCAGAAAATTTAAATAAATACTATTTTACTATATATATTTTTGTAATGCTAAATAATACTTTTTACATTGAAATATGTGAAATCATGTGATAATCACAAAGTTTTATTAATTAATAACCCGAACTTACTTCCCTCAATCTGCCATTAAACAAATTTAATTAGGTTCATATATTTTAATGTAAATTGATTATAAAATAGTTGACATTAAACATGACAGAGAGCAATTCAATTATTCATTAATAGGAATTGCTGATTATAAATTGTCTTTAAACATTTTTACAGAATTTTAAAATCAACGAAATATTACTACTTTGTACTCTATCATTTATTTTATAATCAATCTGCAATTAATCTGAGTTAGTTCTTCCTGATGTCACAGTTTATATATATGCTTTTACATACTGTATAATAATAACATTAAAACACTTTACATATAGCAATAATTAAAACAATAAATCTAAACAGTACTTTTGTAATTTTTTCCAGATAATAAAATTTTTTAAATTAGAGATGTTCAGATTAATGGTATACTGTAGTCTCTGAAAACAAACTATAATTTATATTATTAGACATATATTTCATGTTACATTTGAATAATTTTCATTAAATACACAGTAATATTTACTAAGGCTGTAACCTCAAGAATGTGTACATAAAAATGCGATAGTAGGGACCTCTACAGGTAAATTCATGAAGTGACTCTGAGATTGATAACTATATATTATGCATTTATGTCAATATATTACATAAATTAAGTATAAAATGTAATAACAAATAAATATTTGATAATGGTGGTCTAAAATATTATACAAAAAATTTACAATCAAATTGATTGTTTTCAGAACAGTAAAAAATGAACCAAATAATTAATATTAGTATTAAAGTTTCTCATTTTATCAAAGAATGAAAACCAATTTATTTCAATCAGGTTCACATGTTATGTTTATTTGAAGCACATATATCCAAAAACAAAAAGAATCAAATAGTAGACCATCAAAGAAAAATCAATTTTAAATAAAAATTTACAATACAAAGCTATTGAGGTAGCTGCTGTCATCTTATAACAAACATAAACTATCCCACTCTAATTAATTCAAATGAAATCACTGTACTGAAAGACTTAAAATTTTAATTTTCATTAACCTATTAATTGTTTATATCTTCTTTGGCAATCTCTAATAGCAGGTTGAATTAAATTTACAGCATGTTATTTTAATTTTTTGTTATTTTTTATTATATTTTCAGACAGTTTGAATTATTTGTTAAAAATATATGTTTACAAATAAAATTTATCCTGAATAATATTATTTCAACTTTAAAAATATAAAAAAAAACTGCAAATATATAGCAATATTTATAAGTAACAAGCACACTACTGGTAATAATATTAAATCAAATACATCAGATATGTTTTAGTCCACAATAGCTTCAACCAGCATTTGAAATCATTATACAGTTTCATATGTTTTAATTTCATAAAAAAAATTAAATTGAACAGTTATTTATCTCAATATTCTCCTTGATATGTCTGTATTTTGAAAAATGAAATTAGATTAAATTTAGCTTGAACAATATATGTTCAATTCACCTACTTTTAGGTTTAGCTGTTTCCATACCATTTATAAACTAAACATATATGCATTTTCTTCATTCTTAACAAATTATATTGTGGATATACTTTGTTAGACAAATATATAATATTCATTGTAAAAATTGCCAAAAAGAACTTTTATATGTTATAATTTTATGATTATATTACAGCTATTGTCATATATTATTTTGTTGTTAGATAAAGATATTTAATCTATATCATATCTAGGATTTATATTTAATATTCATTGTAAATGCTTATAATAATAAAAAGTGAATATATTTCATTATAACAACTGATTGTAAGGCAGCAATTAACTGATTTTAATTAGAAACTGTGCTAATCTTTTTGCATTATGTACCTTCCTATTATTTTATCTGGTGAGAGTTTTTGAATATGTTGAACCTTTCTGATTTATTAAATCTTGATTTTATCTTAAAACTCACTAAATTGAACTTTATTTCATTTTTAATTTAATTTTATAAGTGAATAATTTTTTAAAAAATACATTTGACTATTTTAATTATTTGAAAACTGACTTGTAAATATAACAATGTTCCATAAATGCCATCACAGATATTTTTATAAATACTAGACTAAAAATGAAAAATTCATTTTTATTTTAAGTTTGTTTTTAAGATGAATAAATGGAGGTGGATTTATCATAACTCCATCAAATTCTGATCTAAAATCTGATATTTTTTTCCAAAAATTTACCAAGTAAATTTTGACAGATAATGAAATAGACACTATCATTGTTTTAATATTATAGTCAAGTTTATTAACTTTTATTGCTAAAAATAAAACATAAATGAATGAATTAAAAGTTTATATGTATATTTATTTAAAATAATTAATCAATTACTGTGTAAAAATAAAAATATTTTATAAACAAGCAAAAAATCATTTTTAATTATACTTCAAAATTTGTTTGAGAAAATTAGAAAAGAAAAATTTGATTGACCTCTGGGTCTTTTCTTCTGTCAAAAGAAAAAAGGAAAAGTCTTTTAATCTTAGGAACAGTCTGTAAGATGCTGACCTCTTCAGATTTTTTCCAACTTTAACATCAGTAAAAGCATTATGTTAAATTCTATTTTTTAAAAAAAAATGTGGGCCTTTATCACTTAGAATGACATTAATGCTAAAATCTAAAATTACAAAACATCATTTTTTTCTGAAGAAACTGTCAATGATGTTCAATGAAGGTGAGGATTTACAATCTAAATAAAAGTCATTTTATTCACTATTTTTGTGATTTAAGGGGATATCGTTTTTTTTTAATTTTTATATAAATGTTATTATAAATAATAATGTTTATAATTAAAAAAATCTAATTTGAAGTAATAATTATATAAAAACAAATATATTTTGTAGGAGTATGGGATACAACTTATATTATTTAAGTAATAAAACTACATTGTTGTCATTGTGAGTTAACTTGGTTTATAAAACCTGAATGATTATTCAAATTACTTAATGCTAATAAAATGCTATTTAAAATTTTTAATGTTGAAAATTTAAAAATTATTACCAAAGTAAGCTTATCACAAGTTGTTATTGATTTATTTTAGTTTGCTTTATTATAAAAATAAATATTTAGCAAATAAAATCTAAATCTAATCACATTATTTTAAAGCAGTAAATGTTATACCAATATTTTTATGAGAAATAATCATAAATATATAAACAAACTACAGGATATATATTTTCATAATAAAATATATGTTTTAAGCTCCATGCGAGCACTATCTTCAGACAAAACTACATACTAATAATAAGTAAGGTTGTAGACTGGCTCTTGGCTCATATGTAAAAATTTCTTTGTAAAATACTGATATCTTAAGAATTTTTTTAAATCAATGAATATTTTAGTTTCAGTTTTTTACAGTCAAGTGAATGCAATCCTGTAAAAATTACACTAAATATAAACATAATAGAGTGTCTTATAGGTAAAACAGTACTGAATCTATTGTAAGTTTAATTAAAGGAAATACAAATACAACTTCAATAACATGGTTCAATAGAAAAAAATTTTCATTAATCAAACATAATGAACAAAAAAATCATTCAGTTAAATATATACTTACATAAAAAGCAACTAACTAGAAACTGTATCTATAATAATAAAGAATTCTGATATTGTTAAATATGTCTCCATTTAAATTTTCTATAGCAATTGCATATCTAATTATAATGTAAAAAATGTTTGATAGTTATGCAACAAATTTCATATAACAAAAACCAATATTATTTTGTCACTCCTCTAATATATGAGATATGATAAAACAAAAAGCATATTTCTACTCTAGTGCCATCCTATAGTAAAGTTTTACTTCAATTAATCTCAATCATCAATGATAAAAGGCCATAAACTAGTTATGCAAAGTGCATTTAAATGAACCAACACCTAGTAGTCACTGATTCTTTTAGCTCAGGTTTTCCAACCTGCAGCCTTACCCAAGATGACAATGAATACAGCCCAACAAAAAATTGTAAACTTACAAACTTTAAAAAGACAATAAAGCCAATTACTCAATGATTTAATAGTTTTATGTGTAGATGATAGCAATCAACCTTTAAGCTATCAACAATCTCAACCTGTAGCCAAGGCAACCTTTTATAACAATCACTGTTATATATGTTCTGATATTTTTATATACACTAAAGCTTGCAACTTGACCAAGAAGTGTGAGATGAATAATGCAAATAAGTTTAACAAAACACATCAATTAATTAATCAGATAAATATAACGTGTTCTGAAAGTAGACTAATAAATAGTCAGTTGTAACTTCAAGATTAACTTACAAATTTTATGAAATTCTAACTAAAAATAACATTAATAATACTACAAATACATTTTTAACATGTTATTAATTTATAAATGATGAATTTTTGAATTTAAGCATTCATTATCAATGAGAGATTTGTAAAATCATTCTGAAATAATTGTATTTATTCAAAATTGCTGCCCACATTACTAGTTACTCCTCAACATAATAATGATGCACTAGTATTCTTGCTTCCTAATTTTACCATGCAATAGTTCTCTTTCTATGTGCACCATGAATACACTGGTATGGTTTTCACTATGCAATTGTAATCAGTTGAGTTGACACTGTGGAAGCTAGAAAAAATAGGGTGTGAATCAATTTAAAATATCAACAACTTGAAACTTGAGATATGATCTTGAATGTGGCACACTGAAATTCACACTAAATGATTCTTGCCTAATAAAATCCCCACCTTACTACCACCATCACTTTGCACACTGCATCATAGCATCTTGACTGTAAAAGTTTGTGTACTTTAATGCCTTTCAGTTTGGGGATCCAGAAGACCAAAACAGTGAAGAAGGTGCAGGCATTACATGTGTTTGTGGCAATTTGATAAGTAAAATGCAGTGATTATTGATGTTTCTTTTTATGTAACTTTATAAATGATAGATGTCTTTTGGTTATTTAGAAGACATAAGTATTTTTATTTGAATATTAAATCTTGCTTTCTAATGTTAAATAATTTTTTTAATTCCAGCATGGCTTCCGTAGCATCTCAAAAAGAAAATTGAATCAAAAAAACAAAGAAAAATTATAGAAGAAAGATTGTTCAATGAAAAGTCAACAGATGACTGCTATTTTGTTGATGCAAATACTATGGAAATCTGCTTAATCATAAAAAATTTGTGTCAGTTTTCAAAAACTATAATTTAAAAAGGCATTACATGCAAAACATGCTGCAAAATTTAGGACATATCAAGGAATATGTTGTAAAGAGAAAATAGTGGAACCAAAAAAAAATCTATCATCTCAATAAAGATTTTTTAAAAAAATAACTACTCAAATGTATTCTTTTGTAAAAGCTATTATGTAATTGAAACCTGATGGCAAAAAATTTAAAACTTTATGATGATGGTGAGTTTATTAAGCAATACATTGAAATCATGGCAGATATAATTTGCCTCAGTAAAAAAAAAAGGATTTTTCTAAAATCAGTTTGTCTCACCACACTAAAGCCAGGGAATTGATGAAATAGGAAACTGTATCTTTTTAAAAAAGAGTTGGAGAGTAGAGCTGCTAATTTTAAAATTTATGCTTTGGCAAGAGATGAAAGTACTGATACTACTAATACAGATCAATCAGAAATTTTTATTAAAGGTATTGATGATGAATAATAATATCACCAAAGAAATGCCCTTTTTAATATCATTTAAAACACAGTTAAGTCAAGTGATTTATATGACATCACATGATCACTGTCTCAAACTAGCACATAATTGTTATTAAACATAGCAAAACTCTCCATACAATAGTGTCATCTTGTACCAACCAGAGTAATCACTGGATGCTCCTCGCTGACGAAGGCCACAAGCCAGAAACTAGTCTGGGGATATTGGATGAGTAGGCACTAGATAGGGATTTTATGCACAAACCTTCTGGCATCCAGTGATTACTCTGGCTGGCACAAGATGGCACTACTGTATGGAGAGTTTTGCTGATTTATATGAATCAATGAGAGAAATATGTTAAAGCAATTTTATTTGTCCATTGTGAATATATCTAGTAAAGTTACTTGATTGTACCCCAGCGATGAAAAGTAAAAGAGATGGACTTGTAAAATTAATAGAATACAATGCAATTTCCTTCGAAAATTAAAAAAAATTATGTATGATGAAATATCAATGCATAGTAAACCAAGAAAATTTATGTGAAAAAGCTTTAAAGAGGGATAATGTCATGCAAATTGTCATCAGGGTTATAAATTTCATAAGGATCAAGAAATTGAATCATCACCAATTCCAGGAAATTCTTAAATCTATAGTTGCTAAGTATGGGGGACATCATTTTTTTTTTAGAAGTAAGATGGTTAAGTCAAGGGAAAATGTTGAAAAGATAGTATGATTTGTAAAATGAAATCAAATTGTTTATGGAATCAAAAACAAAATTTGTGCCAAAATTTACTGATGAAAATTGGCTTTTGTGCCAAAATTTACTGATGAAAATTGGCTAACAGATTTGGCACTTTTAGTAGACTTGTCAAATCATTTAAATGAGTTAAATATGTGTCTTCAGGTTGAAAATCAACTGATCAATACAATTTTTTAAACTATAACAGCATTTGAACTGAAATTGAAACTATGGAAATCTATATTTAATGAAAACAATTTTATTCATTTTGAAACATTGGCTAAAAACAGTCCTGTAAACAATGAAAAATATGCAGCATTCCTTTATGATTTGATACAGAATTTGAGAATAGATTTCAAGATTTCTGGAAAAAGCATCAATCTTTTAATATATTAGCAACTCCATTTTCAGTTGGCATAAACATATTAAACTGGCAATTTTCAAATGAAATGCATAGAACTGCAATCTCACATTCATCTTAAAAAAATTTGATAATGTCTCTTTAGTAAACTTCTATAAAATATATCTTCCCAGAGAAAAATATCCCTCACTTCACAATCATGCCTTATTCATGTCATCAGTATTTAGAAACACCTACTATTATGAGCAGCTATTTTCAAGGATGAAGCATATAAAAAAATAAAACTAGAACTAAAATATCTGATGGACCCTTTGAAAATTTCATTGATAATTGCAACTACTTCCATTGAAACATTAGTGTCTCAAAAACAATGCCAAAAATCTCTCTAATTTCATGTTGCTATCTTGTCTTTTACTTTTATAATAAAATCTTCATGAATTAATGGTTTAAATTACATAAATATATTAACTATATAATGTACATTTTGTTATCATTAGTGTTATTTATACAAGATGTGACAATTTAATTCCCAGAATGCATTTTTAAAAAAATATTTTTGTGGAACTATCCACTAATGCCTACCTCTTGCCTTAAAAGTACTCTCTTTGTGTATCTATACACTGACTTAAATGACATTTTCATTTATGGAAGCAGCTCATTTTTCAGAATATAACTAAGCAGCTATCACATTCTGTTGGATATTAGTTATAGCAGAAAATCTTCATCCTTTTGGTGCAACTTTTAATTTTGGGAATAATCAAAAATCATAGATAAACAGGATGATCTAATTGGGCAATTGCCTTTTTGGTCAAAATATTTCACATAATGAGCACACTATGACTTGTTGCATTGTCATGATGTGTGATCTACTTGTTAGGTCACTTATTCTTGTTTTTTTTTCTTCAAACAGTTTCATAATCTTTCAAGTACTTTGAAATAGCATTATTAGTTGACTATTTGTCTCTGCTCCATAAATTCTTGGTGGACTATTTGTCCATTGTGTTTTTGGCAGTATGCTTCTGAATTCATCTGTCATGCTTTCTCACCCATCTTTTAACCTATGCCACTCAAATACACTCAGCCTTTTCACAGCATCTTCACCACATTCTGCTTTCAATAGTTGTATTGTTTCAGTAACACATTTGCCATTTTTCACACTAAATTTGATATCAATATGTTCTTGAAATTTTGATCATCCATTTTTAAGTCTAAGTGCATACACAGATATTTATTATTCTCCCATTATCTAACTAACAACTAGCCCTATTAGCCTGGAATTTACATCCATGCTAGCTTAAACATGTTCAAACATGAATACTTGTGTAATTTTGATACAACTAGATCATGAGTGGCATCAAACATTATTCTGGGAATTAAATTGTCACATCTTGTACTTTATGTGTGCTCCAAAACAACTTGTCTTTTTATAATGTGGCCCTGGGAAGCTGAAAGTTAGATAACCTTGCTCTACTTTATTATAATATTGTTAAAGTAGAAAAAAATATTCTTGCATAATCATGCAAATGAAACAATTGTTCATTCTTTTGCCACACAATCAGTATTATTATTTTTCATTGATATATTAAAAGCATAAATAGAAGCAGGCCTCAGACATTATTTTTAGACATGGGTTATCAGACTCAATCATTTGATCTTCTTCCATCATGCTTAATAAGCTCTGTATGCAAGAATTAGAAGTTATTTTCCCCAAAGGCAACTAAGTAACTAATCAATAGTTTTACAAACAAATACTAATCGTAAATGATATTTTGCTATTTCTTGCCATCTCTTTAATACACATTATTAGAGCGTTTTAGTTTTAAAACGACATCGTAGATTTAAAATAGCTTTTAAATGATCAAGATTTAAATCTCTAAATAAACTTCACTTTTATATATAAGTCAAAATAATTGACACGGTTCTCTCACTTATTTTTTAGACAAATTTGTATGACAAATTATAAATTTTAAATACAAATGTTAAAGTAGTAATAATTTTATAACTCGCATCTTTTTAAAATTCTTTCTACAAAATTTATAATATTCTACTTTCAACTAAACACATTAATTTGTTTATGAAATTAATTTGTTTGCGATGCTTTTATATTTTTACTTTGTAAAATGTTTTCTTACTTTGAGGTCTGTCTAATTAATAAGTTAAAGAGAGACCTGTTTATTCAATAATAATGTGGGTGTATTTATTTATATAAAAGTGACTTTTTAATGGCCTTTACTTACATTAATTATATTTAGATGTTTAAACTTAGAATTTATCTACTTTCATAAAAACTTGTATGTATACACACATTAAAAAATTAAACTGCTATTCATATTTTGTGATATGTGCTTTCGTTTCTATAAATTATGTTTGTTTTTCTTTTGTTTTGTTTTTTATCTAAAAAATGCAAAAATTGTTTATAAAATAAAGACAAAATTTATATACTGCTTTTATCAATTTAGTCGAAGCTTTTATCTAAAAGTGTTAATCGAATGGTTTCTTATTTGAGATTCCATAAAATGTCTGAGCTCTGAAATTGATAGAATTAGATGGCTATTGATGAATATTGGGTTTCAGTGATTACCACTTTACCACTGCACCAAGCCGTGTAGGACCAAAGTTTTTGACTCATTTGTAATGTTTGAAAATAGCTGATTAAACATGGGGAATATATTTTTATAGGGCTGTCAAAAGAGTGAAAAAGGAAGAAACATTAATTATTTATTTGCAACTACATTACAAGCAGTTTTTTGTGCACATGCTAGCTATCACATTTATTTCTATATTAGAATAGCAATAAAAAATTCTTAAGTAAATCAAATGGATAATTATCAGTTATGAAATGTGATTACATTAAATATTTCATATTTATTTTACAAAGAGCCTCAGATTTAGATAGTAAGAAGCAGCAGGGTGTTGCTGCATTTAAAGAGTTTGATGATTGAATAATTCAATGTAGTAATATAATTATTCAATTAATTTAGCTTTTTTTTTGTTCTTGCACAATTTTACTAAGATTTACCAACTTTTAGATAAATATATCAAAGTTATTAATAACTACCTATTAAGCATAGATTTTTATAATAAAATTAAATAGCAGTAATCAATATGTAATATTTGGGAGAAATTAACTCTTGAAATGTTATCTATATTAAATTTAATTAACTATCTTATAATATCATCATCTAATTGTGGGAAAGCAGACTAAAACAAATTAATTTTAAACTGTGTCATAAAATATTGATGTAAAGAAGAAGATTAGGGAATAAGAATTACGAGATACAATACTGTATTCACACATCTGCAAATATGTTTAAACCATTACATTTAAATTAGTCTTAAATCATAAAATATATTTATACTGCAGAATCTCTAAGTATTCATTTTAATAATCTTGTAATCAACTGTAATCATATTACAATTTAATATAAATGATAAATACATAATTGATGGAATTTTAAACTATGAAGTGATGTAAGATGGCTTCTTGTTAAATCAGAAGATTCTGAACATAGGCTATGTGCCCACAAACTCCGTTATCTAAGTTAAACATTCCTTTGTAAATTCCTTACATTCACATTAAGCTCATCCATTTCTTATTCCTTATTGCATAATAATTTCTCTAGACCTGGCTCATTTGTTTATTTCTGTTATCCCATTTTAAAAGAAGTTCTTATGATAATTCCGTTATCCTTTCCTAATATTCCTCAATTCTCTTATAAAGATTTAAACAAAAAACAATAAAATCTCTCATTCTTTATATTTTTAAATTCCACCCACCCTTTATACTGTTTGTTCTTAATCTTTTTCAACACTCTACAATCCAAAAATAGGTAATGAATACTCTCTCCCTCATCTCTACATAAACAACATCTACTATACAAATATTTATTTCATTTTTGACTTATTTCTATAATATTTAAAGTTACTTATTTTGCACCAAAAATAATTATCTGTCTTTAATATTATTATATTTTTTTTTATATATATATAACTTCAACTTATTTTAATATTTATATTCATTTTTTGTAATTCTAATATACTTTTATCTTATATATTTGTATATAATTTTACATTATTTTATTATTCATTTTCATTTCCCATAAATCTAATTTATTTTTCTTTAACCAATTTATACATATTCTTTTACAACTTTTCATAATTATGTATTTGAAATATAGACCACACACATTTATCCATTTCTTAAACACATGTCTATCTATTAACTTTTAATAATTCAACATTATAATATAATATAAAATATTTTTATATAACAGCATATATATATATATATATATATATAATAATCATAAACAAAAAGCTCTTTTTGCCAAATATTAATTTTTATGTATTGCAAAATCTTTTTTGCACAATAGTTGGTGTTCTTTCCACTATATTGATTTTTTTTTTAGTATGTTGTATTGCTGTTCTTTCCATACAATATAATTAAAACTATCTTTATTTATTTTCATTCAAAGAAATATGGAGAGATGCATGTTGGGAGAAACAAGAAAAGATCAAAAATGCAATGTATGGGCAAGAGAACAAACATGTGTTACTGACCTCATTGAAAAAATTAAAAAACTGAAGTGGAGTTGGGCTGGACATATTGCTAGAAGAGATGATAATAGATGGACAATTGAAATTTTAAACTGGATTCCAAAAAATTGTAAAAGCCCCAGAAAGAGACCACATGTGAGATGGATGGATGAAATAAGAAAGTGTGCAGGGGTGATGTGGAGAAGAGAAGCTAAAGATCAGAAAAGATGGATTGAACTTGGAGAGACATTCAGCCTGCAGTGGATTGATAATGGTTGATGATGATGATATTGAAATCTTTCAAAAATTTTAAATTTATTTTGAATTTCTTTCCTTAAAATCAATGTCTATCCCATTTCATTTTGAACAAACTCCTATATTTTTGAAATCCTCCACTCAATGTATATCTCCTTTTGTACTCCACTTAAAATGTCTGACTTCCCTGGCCAATTAAAAGTGCACATTTTCCAAATTTTAAAACATGCACGTTCACTCCTTTACAAATTATTTTACATATCATATTTAATATCTGACAAATGTACCAAATTTTTAATTAATCCTTTTTCTATTTACCAAAATGCCTAAATATCTATACCCTTCTTTTAAGACAAATATCTCCCATTCTGGAGTGAGTTTCAGTTTTACTTTTTCCATTAAATACTAAATCTTAGATTTTTTCTTTACTAAATATAATTATAATACTTTTTTCTGCCTCTCCACACTTTTCTAATAATAGTTTCTTATTTTCTACATTTATAAAAAATGCCATATCAGCAAAATAAAATATATGACCCTTTATATACTCACTTGATATTTCACTGCTTCCAACTATAAACAACTTCACATCTATCTTTAATGTTTTTATATTTCAATTTCCAATTCTACTAGAAAAAAATAATAATGATAGTAATGGAAATATCTGTTGTATTCCAATTTCACATTTAACAGACACTAATTCTATATCTCCAATTAGAACTTATAAATATTATTTTAGCACAACTTTTAGTCATTCTTAATGTCTCTTCACTTCATCACATAATAAGCCTTTTCTATATTTAAAAATGTAATAAATAATAGTTTAGTTTTCTTATAAGACATTCTAATCAAATGAAATACAAAAAATAAATTATTTATTTTCTCCAATATATATAAAATTTAACCTAAATCTCCTCCAAAATTTCACCTTCTTCATCCATGTCTTACTTTTATCTACTAAAAATGTTTAAGTAATTTGTAAACTATAAAAATTATTACTATTATTCTATAGCTAATTAAAAAGTTGAAATATTTTCTATTACTTATATGTTATAATTTAATTGTCATTCCTGTTCATTTATTTGGAATCTTATTATTTATTGACTAACTTCTTTTAAATTAAACTTTGTAAATTTTCTCATATGTATTATCATTGCAGATTCCATGTAATCTAATTCTTTTGCTTTTTATAATCTATCTGTTTCTCTCTTTAATTTTGCAGTTATCAGTCTATGCATCTTCTCATAAATGAATCTCTCTAATGAATCATATTCACTTATCAACTTACTTCTCCCCCAAGTTTTTACTACAAATTTATTCAATATTTTATCAAATTCATCCTTACTCTTACACTCTCTTAAGTATTCAGTAATATACCCTTTATTTTTCTTCATATATCTCCAAAATTTTTATAAATCCATTTCTTTATATACTGTTGATTTCCTCCATTAATTTAGTCTTAATTTTGTCCCATTTCTCTCTTATTTCTAGTCTACTGATACTTTTACTTTAAGAGGTATACAATATAAATTATCTCTCCTCTCAATTGTTTCTTAACAGTCTCTTTATAATCCCTACATGCCTATTTTCTTTTTCTTAGCAACATTTTCTAAGATTTTTCTTTTTTGTCATTAATTTTGTTGATTCTAAAGAAATACTCATGTGCAATCTTCTTTATTATATCTATCCTTACTTTATAACTTTCCAATATACTATTAAAACTATTAACTTTAGCTTAAATTTTTTTATTTTCCAGTCATCTTCATTAACCTTTCTATAAATTTCATTACATAGCCTGTAAGATACCACTAGTTCTACTACTTTTTTTTTGCTCATCGAATATTCCTTGACCATTTCAATTTTCAATCATGTCATCATCATCATTTTCAACCAGAACCAATCCACTGCACTATGAAGATCTCTCTAGTAAATCCTTCTTATCTGATCTCTAGCCTCTCTTCTCCACATCACCCAACACTTTTTTTATTTCATCCATTCAGATCATTTGTGAGCTATTTTTAACTCATTTACAATGTCTCAGAATCCAGTTTAAGATTTCAACTGTCCATCTATTATCATCTTTTCTAGAAATATGTCCATTCCAACTCCACTTGTCTCTTAATTGTTTCAATGATGTCAGTAATATATGTTTGTATTTTCACACATGTATTTCATTTTCAATCTTTTCTTATTGCTCCTAACATGCATCTCTTCATACTTTTGGAGTGGTCTAAAGTCTCTGTATTGTTCTTTTGTTAAGTGTCCAAATCTCAGATCCATAATTAAGAGCTAATAACACATTTATTAAAAACCTTTCTTTTCAAACACATATGCACATTTCACTTTAATATTAAATGAATTCTAACTAAAACCTCCAAACAAGTTTAATTCTATGACTAATTTAATCCATTATATCTCCATCTGTAATAATAATTTGACCAAGATATTTGTAGTTATTAACATAAAACAGGCAAAACTCACTATATGTATGCCACACACAGCAAGCTAGAGTAATCAATGGATGCCAGAATGCTTGTGCATAAAATCCCCATCTAGTGCCTACTCATCCAATATCCCCAGATTAGTTACTGGCTTGTGGCCTTCATCAGTGAGGAGCCTTGGATCTGAGAGCACTGTACCTAGATCTTAGGATCTAATGCAACCCTCCAGCAACCACCTTTTATCTCCATTTAACTACAAAACTATGAGTCTTAAACTGAAAGCACCTTAATGTTTTCAATCCAAGCCCATCAGCTTATATAGTCATATGGGTCTGAACCCAGTTCAGTACCCATACATTTTGGTGTCTTTGGTTCTTTAATAACCATAGCCACCACTATCCTATTAGGCAGGATTGGTTTTAAGCCAATAAACATCACATGACCACCATCTCTTATGCTTGTGTATAACTTGTTAAAACAGGCAAAACTCACTATATGTATGCCACACACAGCAAGATAGAGTAATCAATGGATGCCAGAAGGCTTGCACATAAAATCCCCATCTAGTGCCTACTCATCCAATATCCCCAGACTAGTTTCTGGCTTGTGGCCTTCGTCAGTGAGGAGCCTTGGATCTGAGAGCACTGCACCTAGATCTTAGGATCTAATGCAACCCTCCATTGATTACTCTAGCTTGTTGTGTGTGGCATGCATATAGTGAGTTTTGCCTGTTTTAACAACAGTTATACACAAGCATAAGAGATGGTGGTCATGTGATGTTTATTGGCTTAAAACTAATCCTGCCTAATAGGATAGTGGTGGCTATGGTTATTAAAGAAACAAAGACACCAAAATGTATGGGTATTGAACTGGGTTCAGACCCATATGACTATATAAGCTGATGGGCTTGGATTGAAAACATTAATGTGTTTTCAGCTTAATACTCATAGTTTTGTAGTTAAATGGAGATAAAAGGTGGTTGCTGGAGGGTTGCATTAGATCCTAAGATCTAGGTGCAGTGCTCTCAGATCCAAGGCTCCTCACTGATGAAGGCCACAAGCCAGAAACTAGTCTGGGGATATTGGATGAGTAGGCACTAGATAAGGATTTTATGCACAAGCCTTCTGGCATCCATTGATTACTCTAGCTTGCTGTGTGTGGCATATGTATAGTGAGTTTTGCCTGTTTTAACAACAGTTATACACAAGCATAAGAGATGGTGGTCATGTGATAGTTATTAACTTCTTATAACATATTATTATCAATCTTTATTTCCTTCTTTTGAGAAAAATCCATTGAACTCTGTGGACATTTATTTTTAACAAATATCTCAAATTTATTATTTTCCAGCTGAACTAAACATTTATCAAATTTACTAGTCTTATCTAAGTACTTTATATCACCTCTAATAATTCCATTATCTAATATATTATTCTCAACATGAGTAATTATGCATTGACTAGTCTCCATAAATTCTCTAAGTTGCATTTTGAATCTGACTGTCATTTCTTCTATCTTATTATTTAAAATAGCAACATTAGTACCTGCATCTAACTTAGTTTTAATAAATTCATTTTCTACATTATTACTTTGAGATTTTTTAGTTAATTTTCCAATCATTGGAATTAGCTTTAGACTCTTCAAGTCTAGTCTTATGCATAGCTTCTGTATGTTTTTTATTTAATTTTATTTGAAAATTATCAACTTTTATTTGAATATTATTTAATTTAGTCTATACCTTCATTTCAAAATCATCATTTGCCTTTTCTAATTTATTAATATTCTTTACAACCTCTTTGTAATTCTTTTGATTTGCATTGATTTTACTATCTAAATTCTTAAACCATTTTTCAAATCTTTTCCTTTCTTAGTCTAGTCTACAATTAAGTTTCCTTGACACTGCCTTTAATTCTTCAAATCTTATATCATTATTTACATCAGATTTTTTAAAATTAATATCTAATTAACATTTAAATTCATCAAATCTTGCATTAGAGATAAAGTTTACTACCAGAATGTACTTTTAATTCTACTATGAACTTTTCAATTTTTTTTTTATCAGAATCGACTTTTGGTACATCAAACCTTTTGAGAATCATTTTCAAGACATCTGACATACTCATTGCAAATTTTATTTTTCAATTAGTAGTCTCCATAATATATATATATATTGAAGCAGTCGGATCTGAGTTCGATCCTAGCTTCATGACATCTAGCCATAAGCCCACTTCAAACCCTAGTACTAACCTTAAATTTCCGATGCAATGGGGCTTTATACGTTCAATCCACACTGATTTCCATAAAGAAAAACTTACTTCATAAATGGGTATTCAAATAATTAGTTTCAGATTTAAATTGATCAATTTTATTAATAAATTCATGATAGAATTATTCATGAATTTATATATTATAACTGCGTGGATTGTGCATATATATATTTGTAAATATTTAAATATATATAATTGTTTAAAAGTTTCATTGTGTCAGGAATGTTTGATTTTATTTTTTAAATAATTTGTTAAAGTTTTATTGATTAAAAGCTACATTCTTTCAATAAGCTTTCAGATTTTCCCTTTCCAAAAACAACAGTTAAAGTTTTATTATTCTGATTTCCTAATTAAAATCATTTTCTGATTTTAAGAATTCATTTTCTAATTAGAAAATGAATTCAAGTTAATGAGTTTGAAAGCCTTATCAAAGGAATGTATCTAAAAATAACCAGTAAATCTAAAAACATTGATAATGAAAGAAGTGCTAGCCTGAAGGCATCAGAGGACAGGATATATAGCTCTGAAAAGTTTGGAAAAAGAGAAGCCATCTTTGTTGCAGAAAAGTGCCAGCAAATTATGTGCTGTTCAAAATCATGAATTCAAAAAGTGTTCCTATCATGGTAAGGGGTCAGGAATCTAGCTATTGTTCCTGAAGTACCCTAAAAATCTTCAATGTTGCTGCTGAATCTTTTCTGGACCAATCATGCTGCTAAAATCGTGAAAATTCATTAAAATACTGTTCAAGTAATTGACCAAATGGTGCCTATGTTTTACTAACCTGGATGTGTAAATTAAGGAAACCAGCCCCAGAAGAAATGGGTAATATATTTCCATAATGAACCTTAAACTATCTGGCCAGTTTCTGAACTTTACTTTACACTCCCTTTAAGAGCTCTTCTCATTTATAATGTAATAATAC
Organism: Epiperipatus broadwayi; assembly: GCA_028023455.1. NCBI lineage: Eukaryota > Metazoa > Onychophora > Udeonychophora > Euonychophora > Peripatidae > Epiperipatus > Epiperipatus broadwayi. Next base: position 5,751,811 of record JAQFVV010000044.1, read on the forward strand.
TCTGTGTAAGACCTTTTATTTATGCTATTTTAACTTTCATAGTAATTCTCTCAATCTCTAGTCTTTAACTTTCCTTTCTTACATGGCGGTTCATTTATTTTATTATGTATATTTATTGAGTAAATTTATTAATGTTGTTATATTTTAATTATATGCCAATAATCCTTCAACTCGATGATCTCCTTCATTTTCTTTGTAATACACAAGTAATATAAACTTAATTCAGATAGTTAATTCTCACCCATTATAACTAGATTAATACACTTCTATCAATCATTGAGTCAAAATAAACTATTAATGATTGTTATTTTTATCATTGGCTAATAATAAATTATTAGCTCCGTTTTTAATCTATGCCACCGCTATTTTCTCATTTCACTAATATTTATTTATTATTCAAATATAATCTTAAAATGTTTTTTTGCAAAAGGGTCGATAAAGGAATCAACTAAATATACTCTAATTCAAATTTCAGTTACTTGCTATTTAGATTCAGGAAGGGCACGATGATTGGGGCATAATTAATATAATTTGCAAATACTTTAAAATAGTTTTCGTTAAAAGCTCGTTTGACTTTAATTAATTGATCAAGTCATCACATACAGCATTCTATATGGGTTTTAGTATTTAAACGATGACTATCAAGTCATCATCTTTGAACATTGCTGATGTAGGGCAATCTTCCGCTCCGTTAGGCTGGTCGGTGATAATTTCTGTTATTTTAAATTATCGAGGAAGAAAGCACTTCCTCTCCTGTTCATATTAGTCAAAGGGAATAAGACTTGTCAGATCAAGCTGCCATAGAACTTCGATTATTGACTAGTCATCATCTTTCAATTCCACTTTATAACTCATAATTCGTCAGCACCGTTACCTCTCTGTTCCAGTAAAGCCTGCTCTGATGCTCATAATTCGTGATGAAGTGATTTCAATTAAGGTCGAACAAATTCTCAGTTATCTCAAAGTAAATAAGTTTTCCAATAAAGATTAAAGTTATGCCCTAAAATACATATCTTGCTCTTCATGAATGGATTTGCGAATGTAAAAATAAATATCACATTCGTTTGTGTAAGATTAGAGTAATAATTTCCTTTACTAATGAATACCTTTATCTGCCTTTATTTTCTTGTTGGGGGCATAAACATAGAATTCCAATATTGCATAATATTCATTGGCATATAATAAGGACCGCCACTCTTATTATAATTATAAACTATGTTAAAGGCTAGAGGTGATTAATATAATCATTATTTAAAATTCAAACAAAACAAATTATTATTATTAAATATTTTCTAAACACACTTGGTTTCTTAGTTCTTAATTCTTTTATTCAATAATTATTTTAATTATTAATGCTCGCTGTCTGTGTTGGCAACCTGAACATATACATATGATTCGATTTAAAAAAAGTATCTTAAGTTAATTAATTACCCGCTATTAGTATCAGTTCAGGGGTCTCTAATCCTCACCAACCGTTGAGCTAGTTTCTTGGCGCATAGCACTGTGCCATCGATTTAGATTTCTACTAATCTGAGCTGGTGAGTTGGGTTTGAATTCAGTTTGAACCACCTGAGTTTGGATCCGACTTGCAGTTCTTTTGGTGGGTTTTTCGATTGATACAATATATATATATTACGCACATATATATATAACTTATTTATGCACACTTATTAATAATATATAAATTAATTGTAGTTATAAACAACATTTTCTTAATTTTTACTCCATACACAATCTTAATCAATTGAAGATCCTTGAAATAAATATTATTCCAAAGCATTCCAAAAAGCAATATAATTTATATCTATGGCCTTATTGAGTGCAACAAATTTTGCATTCTATTTATAATAAAACTATAAAATTTATGTTAAAAAACCTTATATGTATAATTATTATTAAAATATTTAACTTAATCTCATTTAATAAAATCATTGATGTATACTTATTATAATTAATATTTTCTTTTCTTTTATACCCAAAATACAAGTATAATAACAATAACAATTTCAGATAAAATGGTCTCTAATTGAGACACATTTTGGGTGTTCCAAAATCTGTAATGATATAAATTGTACAGTTTGCTTATTGATTGCTTCATGGAACTTTCTTTCATAGCCCTACATTTTTGACAAAGGCAACATCTGTAGCAGAATAAATTTAAGCAATAATTTTATTTAAGCCTACAAATAAAATAATCAAAAATCTATACTAGAAAAAGGTATTAAAATCTATTAATATTTATTTATTAAAAACGTAATAACCTGACTAAATGCCAAAATTGGAATACCCAAAACAAATTTTGAAAATTTCTAATAGATATATTAAGTAATAGTTTATGTTGGGATTTGTTAACAAAATAACGCTTTTTTTAAATTTATAATAGTGTTAAATGATAGAAAAAAATATTTAAACTTGATGATTATATATAAAATTTGTATCAATAATTTATTGACTAATACCAATTGACGTCTATATAAATATTAGATTCACCTTGGATATTTACTGAATACCAATGAAGTAATAAAATCTATATTATTTTGTTAGTTATTTTTAAATGTTTATGATTGCATTGAGACTTTGAATTATTATTATTATATCATATACCTACCAAATAAAATGACTATTAAATCAAATTCAATAAATAAAATAATTTTATTTACAAATAAATAATAAGATAAAAATTAATATATTTAGAATTTTTGAAATAGTTTATTATTAAATGTTCTACTTGTTTAACTGTAATATGATGCTAAGATATTGCACATATTAGCTACAAAGAAAATATTCATTTATTTATCTTCAATATATTAAATATATAAAAGAAAATATTAATCTGTTTTAGTTCACTTACTGATCATTTTCATCACAAATAAGATAACAATTTATGGTAATGGCTATTTTATAAACAACTTATTACTTATTTCAAATAATAATCATTTCTTATCTTATATATGTTTCAGTTATTTATTATACTTATGATCATCTATAAATGAACAAAAAGAAGTCATTAAGTAAAAATTTACAATAATTGTTTAATATTTAAATAAGACTATAACCTTAGTACATGCGCCTTGTGTGCTTCATTTTATTACAAGAGAGACCTCTACAAATCTTAATGCAAGATTCGACTTTATAAAGATAAGAGCAGCCACATCCTTAACTTCAACCTATTTTTCTAATTATAATTGTTTACATTTTATTTTAAAGTTATTAAAATTTTCTTTCTGGTTATTTATCACACATATGTACATTAAATGACCATAAAAACAACAATAATACAAATAAATAAGACATATGACCTGCTAATTGAATAATAAGTCTATACATATAGAGTTTAATTATCCTAGTTCTTTTGTTAAATTTATATAAAAAAGTCCATAAAATGATCATATTTTTCAAAGATACAATAATCCCAAGATTTATTTTCTTTTAAATATTCAAAGTTTATTTAAATAAATAATCCTGAGCAAGTTATAATGATGTTTAACATTGTAACCCATACAAAATAATATGTTGTTTTAAATTTTTTAAAGTAATTAATTTGTTATTTATTAAATCCAAATCATTACCCATTCGTTCATAACTTTGACAAATTATTTATTGGTAGACCATATACATGTATTACTCCATATAGCAAAACATCACATGCATTTTATAATTTTTTTGCAGAATACACTTAAAAAAATTCCATTTCTTTCAGCCGTAAATTGTTTTTTTGGAGTAAACATTATCAGTATGACTTGAATCAAACAAAAAAAAGTTACATTTTAAACTTCATTTTACTTCAAAATGCAGTCTACCAACTAAAGTGATAGAGAGAAAAAGTGTCTTAAGTTAAATCACAGGCAATTTATATAATTTTCTTATTGATGTAAGATTTAGATCATTGACTTAGATGCAGTATCTAATGATTGGACCAAATTTACCCTTTTTAATCCATTAAGTGATTATTCAATTTAATTAGAGTTCTATAAAAAAAACATGCTGGAATTGTTGAACAAAATGTTTTCTTTTAAACTTTAAAAAGAAAACATTAAATTGAAAATAATGATAACGGTTTTAATCTTTTCTTATCATTTTACAAATCAGAGAATAAAATAAATAATAAATACAAACAAACAAAAGTAATCCAATTTCTTATTTAACAAAAAGATTATTCTATTTTATATATATCTTTGATAACAATGTTACTTTCAAAATATCCATGATTTTAAATTTACACACTAATCTAAATATGCACACACATGTAATCACATACATACATGAAAACATGACTTATTATTTATTTATTTAAACCTATTGTTTTTAAAATATATGATAAAATAAAATGTTAATGTCAAATTCTATCAAAATATATGTTCCAATTCATGTAATATTTTTATAGTAGAAAACTACCTATTGTACTACTTAAATAATAATAAAAAAATAAATTGTTAATATTATTTTATATTGTGGTGTACCTACAATAACTCCTAAGTTAGGACATACAGTATATCACTCGATAGTCTTAAACAGGTAATAACATATAAAACCATGACAGTATTTTTTTTAATATGACAATGCCTATTTTAAATCTAATCAAGTTTGGTGCAATACATTGACATGAAGTTAATATTTGAACTTATTTCTCAGCTCTAGTTCCATATATATCATCTAAAAGCTTTAAGTAAAGCACAAATGCATGCATTAATTAAATGGAAATTAAATTAATTTTCCATAAACATTTTTCTTTTTCATATATTAAACTGAGCCTAAACAACTTATAAAAAAACATTAATAAAAGGTAAGGTGAAATAATATCAATTTTAAGAAAAAGAAATTAACAATTATTTTTTAATAGCCATGAATACCAAACTAACTTTATCTTAATTTAAAATAAATCGATTTTTTTTAATAATATAAAAGTTAAAACTGATTTACAAAAATTATACTAATATATAATTTTTTTTTCTACAGTACAGTTTTTTTTCATACCTGCACTCCAATATGTAATATATAGGGAGTTTGAACTTAGACTTTCACACAACCCTCAACTAACCATGATATCTCATACTGCTGAAACACTTGATCACACCTATGTCGAAAAGATAAATAATCACCAATATACATATTTTGTGCTAAACTAGCACTCGTCAGTTGGTCTAGATTATCATATCCACACATATATATATACAATCAATGCTCAGCTTATATTAAGATAGCCAATCTTCATACTTTAATGGACAGGCTTCAATGTGCTCCACTCCACAACTCTTCAGCCATTCATTTCATTGAAAATCTAATGGTGGAATGCTTAAAGCCCAAGTGCTATAAGGTCTGCCCATCCTTTGTATATGTATATAAATGGATTATGTCCTGTATATGAGGGGTCAGAATGACTTATGGTCAACATAGATAGGCTGAGAAAGTTGGCACCAGTGTGGGCTTTGAGCGTTCCATTATTAGACTTTTAATGAAATGGATCGTTGAAGAGTTGTGGGGTCGACTGGATTGAAGTCATTAAAGTATGAAGATTGGCTATCTTAATATAAGCTGAGTATCGAAAGTAAATATGTGTGTAGATGATAATCTGGACCAAATGACTATTGGTGATTATTTATCTTTTCGACATGTGTGTGATCAAGTGCGTTAGTAGTATGAGATAGCATGGATAGTTGAGGGTCGTGTGAAAGTTTGAGTTCAAACCCCTATATAAAAATTATACTAATAACTACAAATACTAAGTGTTCTGAGCTATTTAATTTAATCAAACTAAAGTGACTATGAACATTAATTAATGACATTTCTAGATGACCCGAATGTGCAAATCCAAAAATCCATTGAAAACAATTTATACAACAGTCTTCCAGATTTAGAAATAATTTACTGTCTTATCCTTTCATATTTCATAACATTTTGTAAACCAATAGAATAAAAATTGTTAAGTACTTAGAAAAGTTCAGATAATATAAAAACTTATCTATTCTCAGACTGGAATATTAAATTCAAGCATAAATATAAATAACCAATAAACAAGTTTGGCTAAAATTATTTTTTTTTTAAAAATAAAATATATTGCTATCAAAATATAAATCGATAGTTATTGTATTTCAAATTATTTACTAACAATGACGAAATTAGAATTTTGAAGAGTTTTATCTGTTGTAGAGATAACGATGAAGCTTGGATTTTTTCCTCTTCTTCATTTTTATTTCTCTCTTGCAGCCTATTAAAAAAATTTACCGCCGAATCCTTCGGTCAATCGGAAACCAAATAAAATGAGTAATCAGCAAAACAGTAATAATGAGACTGACACAAGACAGCTGTGCAGTGAGGTCGACACCCCTCCTCTCAGTGTTTCTACTTTATTTAATTGTACTGTTTGAATAAATTATTTAAGTGTAATTAATTGTATAGCTTTTTTGTCAGAGTGACAATAACCATCTTAAAATTTTAATAATTTATTAAATTGTTTTTCTTTTTAATTGCTTGGTCTGCTAATACAGTTGCAAGCACAGAATGTTTAATTTAAAAAAAAAAAAAAGATTTATTTTTTTCACGCATTTTGACTAAAAGTCAAAATCGTAAGCTGGGAAAACAATCTTCTTCATTAGCATAACCAGTTGTTGAAGTCTCTTTTTTTATTATTATTTATAAAATCACTGTCATTTGCCTCTGACTGCTCTTTTTGTCTACATCTTTTAAATATTCTATTTTATTTAAATTAATTAACATTTTAAGATAAATAGAGGAATCCTACATCTACTATATATTGTTTCAAGTCCCCTGCAGGTGGTGAAATAGCTCATACTTTGTTTACAATATGTAATATTTTGTTTAAGATATAGTCTGGTATATATAATATTTTTCTAAATAGAAACATAACATATATATCACAGATGCTTTTTATCATGTAAAGTATATAAGTGCAAAATAAGATTAAAGTTTAAACAAAATTTTAAAAAGTGATAGAATAATGCAATTGAGAAATAGAATAAGCCACATTCAGCATTTCTAGATGTTATTCTTTCTCTTTAATAATTTTCATTTTTCTACTGAAAATGTAATAAACAATTTATTATTGGAAAGCATAATCTTTCTAGTTATTTAGTGCTTTTTAAGACAATATTAATTTCAAAATATATAGAGCCAACCCCTATTTGCAGCAAATGGCCTAATGCCATCCATTTTAAAAGATCCTTGAGAAAATTCCCCGTAGAAACTTAAAGCTTTCTCTCAAGATCATCGCAGGAATGTTTTTCAGTTATATTATCTACTATTAATGCAAAATATGTTCACATTTCCAAAAATACATGTTTACAATAAATACATGATACAATTTGAGACATTTCAAGAAAATGACAGTAGGAGGTATTTATTTTTTGTTTTCATTACTTCCATAATGAATTCATTATTTTTAAATATATGTTCCAATTTAAAACATGTTTTTTTTTCCACTAATAATTTTCATTTTATCACTTACAAAAAGTACATTGCAAACTCTCTTAGGCTTTGTAGCCTGGTATAATTATGTTTTAAATTTAAAACACTTAAAATGAAATTTTAAGCTTTTTTTTTTTAGAAAGCACTTCCTTTAAACTCACTTTAATAATTTTGCAAGATTTAGGAATGCACTAAGATAAAAAAAAAAAAGATCACTACCATAACATGCTACACACTTGCAAAATTTACAAAAGTTATACATTATTTTATTTATTTATTTTATAAATTTTACTTCTTTCATTATTTATTTACATTTATTTGATCATTATAATATAAATGTAGTAGTAGTTGTTAATACAGTGATGGTATGACACCATAGTACTTGTAATAAAAATTTGGAATTCTTATTTAATTCACTGTATTTTTAGTAAATGTTGTTTGATAATCAAAATTTACAAATTTTATTTTTAATAATTTGATTGTTTTTAATATTTACATAACTATCATTAATATTTTTAATACATAAAGAACTACCATTGATGCTTTTTATTTAATCCTCTTAACTGATTTTCACACAAACTTTTAATTCTTGATGCAAATGAGCACAATTGATATTAAGAATGGAAATCCATTAAAATAATTTGAGGGCAAAATATTAATTAAAAAAGGAATTTACAATTACTACTAGATTAAAAATTTAATACTAACTAAGTTGCTACATGTCAGCATTTATCAGTAAGACAAATGAAATAAGAATATTCTCATTCTCTACTGATAAAAGAAATACACATCTGTGCTTTTTGCAGCATTGATTTTTGTTGACATTGTAAGAACAATAAAATAAGTTTATTCTTAATTTACTTATTTTTTTTTGTAAAATTATTAAATATTTGTTTTTAATAATTATTTTATGTTTCTATTTAGTTTTTGTTTGAATATATTTGACTTTTTAGAAGGCTCAGTTCCATATAATTTTAACATGACTAAATAAGCAATTGAATATTAATAACCGTTCAAGCAATATAATTATACCTTTCATAAAAAATTTATAATATCACAAAACACTATGACAATGTATTACTTCTTTCCATAATTATACATCCTTGAAGCATTCCAAATGGCATATACAGTTAAGAAATTCTGAAGAATGATGGATGGACCAAAGCTAGAGACACAAACAGACAATTATTCTAACCATTCATGTATAACTTTATAAAATAATAAGTAATTATAAAAAATACACTTAAAGCAAATGAAGAATAAGATGTGATAGTTTAATAGTAGTAGTCCTCATACACATAGTTAATGGCTTTTATATAAGGTGTCATGTAGTATGATGTCATTAATTACTTGTAGGGAAGGTTTTAAATAATGAGTTAATTAATTTGACCTCAATTAACTGTCAAGGAAAAATTCTAAAAATACCTTTTTTTTATTAGACTATGAATTTTCGACAAAACAATAAATTTCACATGATCATCACTGATTGCACTGAGTGGCACTACTGTATGGAGAGTTTTGCCTGTTTTAATAACAGTTATAAGCAAGCATAAGAAATGGTGATCATGTGATCTTTATTGGGTTAAAACCAATCCTTCCTAATAGGATTGTGGTGGCTATGGTTATTAAAGAACTAAAGACACCAAAATGTATAGGTACTGAACTGAGTTTAGACCTATATGACTATATAAGCTAATGAGCTTGGATTGAAAATATTATTGTGTTTTTAATTTAAGACTTAGTTTTGTAGTTAAGTAGAGATAAAAGGTAGCTGTTGGAAGGTTGCATTATATCCTAAAATCTAGGTGCAGTGCTCTCAGATCCAAGGCTCCTCACTGATGAAGGCCACAAGCCAGAAACTAGTCTGGGGATATTAGATGAGTAGGCACTAGATGGGGATTTTAAGCACAAGTCTTCTGGCATCCATTTATTACTCTGGCTTGCACTGAATGGCAATACTGTATGGAGAGTTTGCCTGTTTTAAAACAATAAATTACATCATTTTGTTACATCATGCATTTAAAATGAAAATATTATATTCCAATAAGCAATATATTTATTTAATCTAATTATATATATATTCTTAAAATATTAACTTGAATACAATAATTTTGAAACAAATATTTTTTATAAACAAAAAAATAAACAATAAAATTGTTTAAATATTTTCTACTTCCAAATAAGTAAGTTGAGATATAATATTTTTGCCTTTAAAATTTTAGCTTTAAATTGAAACAGATTATACACATTCACATATATTAAAGATATTTAAAATGTAACTTAGAAATAATTAATTTAAACTTTCTTATATACTCTCCTTATATAGTTCAAAACTGTAAGGAAAATAAAAGAAATTATAAAGAAATTATATAAAAATTGCATTGGAGTGTATATGAGAAGAGTATATAGGAAAGTATAATATATATGAATACACCCAGGTCTCATTTTATTTGGATTTTTTTTATGTGATTTTGAAGTTATGCGATTCATGTTTTTTCTTAATATCTTTGTATGTGGTTTTCTTTTATGTGATAATAATTATTAGATCAGAGCTCCAATAATGTGCTATTACTTTAAATATTATAATTTTCATGCGCTCACACATCATATTTAAAGTATTAGCACATTATTGGAGTTCAACTTCCATCTAATAATTTCAATATTTTCAGCACTTTATAATAGTACTGTAATAGTTTTTGTGCAATAAAAAAGTTCATAATTCATTTAAAATCGGGATTTCCTCATTTTATATACACACATTAAATTTTACAAGATTATAATGTAAATCTGTTCAAACGTTATAGATGCCTATACTATGCATGTTGTTGTTTTTGCATTTTAAATGACATTCTATTTTTGTTTTTCAAAAAAAGAATATATGATCAATTAATCATTTAGTGTCTGCAAGTAATAAGTTTTACAAGATTATAATGTAAATCTGTTCAAACATTATAGATAACTATACTATGCATGTTATTGTTTTTGCATTTTAAATCACATTCTATTTTTGCTTTTTTTAAAAAAAGAGTACATTATCAGTTAATCATTTAGTATATGCAAGTTTATTTTTAAAAGGTGAGTAACAGCAGTCGGCACAATTAAATTTGACAATTAAAAATTAAAATCTGATTTTTAATTGTAATTAACAATTTAAAAATTACATAACATGATCTGTAATTAATGTGATGTAAAACAATGAAATTTGATTTGTAAACGGAATTGAAAATTAAAAAATTAAAGACAAAAATAAGAATTTAATTTTTAATTGTTAGTTTTAATTAAATTTTGTCCAATAGTGGTGAGTTGGTGTCTTTTTATTATCATAAGACTAAGTTCTTATTTTTATATTAAACTTTTAGTTTACTCTAATGGAGAGGAAAAAACACCCAAGAAAATGAATTTCTTTGGAAACAAAAATTTCAATTTTAGATCTCTTAGCAAAATGGGAAGGATCAACAGTGATTATAAAACATTTTACTTTGGGTGAGTGTACTATAAGAGCAATTAAAAAAATGAAGTTGGCACTAGTTGTATTTCCTTTTGTGACAAATCTGATGTCTTACCAGTTCACAAATGAACTTGCATATTGTCAAATAGCGATAATGATTAAAATACTGTACATGTATAAAAAAAATGTAAAATACTGTAAATTACACATAAAAATATATTGTTTTGAATAAGATTAAATACTGTAGTTAATAAAAAAAGTAAAAAAAGTTTGTCTTGTTTCAATTTTTTTCAAGTTTGAAAATTTTTATTAGTCATATTTTATTTACTTTTTTTTAATGCGAATTTTAAAGTAATTTTACATTGTTGCTTTGCTTTTATGTGATTTTTTAAAATTACAGTATGCATCCCCCATTTTTTCAAGGTAAGTTAAGTCTATTTTTGTGTGATTTCTTTTGTGCGCATTTTCTGAGGAACCTATTGGCAACATAAAATGAGAATCAGGTGTATATGAAAAAGGATGCAAAGAAAGGGAATAGGAGAAGATAAGAAAAATAATTAATTTACAGATATTAGCTAATTATCAATATTTATAGACTAGACTATTATTAAGCTAACACTTAAAACTATATTTTTAAAATGTAAGGGTAACAAATTAATTATATTAATAAAAGTCAATAAAGCATTACTAAAATTATTTAAGTGCTTATTTTCTAATAAATTAAATTAATAAATATTTGTAATAACTACATTAAGAGTATAATTATATCTTTAAACTACAATATGTTAAGGACAAATTATACATTAATATACAAATTTTATGTTTTTATAACACCTCCAATTTTAACTGTTAAGTAAAAATTACTTAAATTCATTTATTTGAATTTATTATAAATAGTGATATTTCATAACATTAGTCATAAATCAATAAAATAACTTATTAAATGATTCACTACTTTTAATATAGTAATGGAATTTATTTAACAGAAAATGAACTATGCAATTTTTTTATACATATATTAATAAAATACCTAACATAAAGTTCTATAGGTAGAACTTAAGGTTACAATATACATTCTATTTATGCTTAGTTTCTGGATGTTTTGATAAATATAATATTATTTATAGGCACAATATGATCTTATGCTTACATATTTTATTTTTTAACAATATCTTTTAATATTTTACTAAAAGTGTTCTATTTCATGAATATTTTTCTGTTATGCAATGAAGTCAGTCTTTGGAGAAGATAAATTTACAATTCAAAAAACCTTCAGAAAATGTTTTTAAAAATATGTCACAGGTAACATTGCTTCCTATTTATGTTTATCTTTCAATATTGTTTTTTTATTTACCAAAAGTATTTTTAAGGAATACAGCTGTTACCCATTCTTCTAATATATATTTAATCCCACATCATAGAGTGAGAGACTTGAGTGATAAAGTTCCATTAATCAGATATCTATTTTATTTTTGATCTCAAGCTTGTTTGATCCATTAATTAAATTGATTTTGTAAATAAACATTTTAGTCTAGTCCTGCAGAATATAATCATGAGGATGGTGCTATGTGTTCTTCAAATTGGGGTTTTTGACTTTCTCCTTGGTGATCATAGTTCGTTTTGGTGACTTAACTATGTTTCCCAGATATTGGAGCCGCATAAGATTTGATTGAAATCATAGATTATGGTAGTAGTATTAAAAATAAACTGCTTCATGCATTTTTATAGCTTACCAATATAATAATTATTTCCCCTATGTTGGTATTTACTTCCTTTTTAAGAAAAGGTACATTGGTAACTGAAGATCCAGAATAGTTGATAGTGATAAAATAATTTTCATTTGAAGTAATAGAAAAAAAAAACAGTATTAGAGCAAGATGATTCAATGTTTGTCAATTATTTATTATTAGTGAGTTCTTATATTAATGTATCTTATTTCACTTAATTTACTGATTTTAGCGTTAATAAAGTAATGACCAATCAATATATCTTCAGACTGCTTCTACTATTGGAAAATCGTATCTTATTTAGATTGGACATGTGAAATAAATGAATGCTAACAGATTTTCTTTAAAAAAGTATTTTATGGTAAAGTTTGCCATAGTTTTGATAAAGACTCAGACCTTATTTGTATTATAAAGTTTATTTTAAAGACATTCTAAAGAAGTGTAATATTGATTATTTTCATTAGAAAAATATGGCCCAAAATATAAAATAATAAGAAACTACAATTGGGTCATTTAACAATTTCATTCACTTAATCCAAGCTGATTTATTTAAATTTTGATACAATATATAGTCATTTACATATGGAATAAATATTTACATATAAGTAATGCATAATTTAGGGTTAAAAATTTGCTATAAATATAATGATGCAGTTATGTTCTTCAATCGATCAAAAATGTAAATAAAGGAAATCCACCATGCTGCTTTTTTCATATATATATATATTATAAAAAAATAGAAATATCATATATTACAGTTATAATATATATATATTAATAATTATGCATAAAAAACCCTTTCAGACACACGGTTTTATGTAAAGAACATAAAATCATATGCTGAAAAAAACTTTTACTATACACTCATTAATATAGATATATATATATATAGCTGTTATATATTATATTTTTGTTATTTTTTATAATTGAATAATGAGTTTAATAGATGTAATAAATTATATTTTGTATCAATGATGTTCTTATCAGGTTATCACTCATTAATGTATTCCTTTCTCAATTGCCAATATTATTGCATAAATCTTCCTGCAAATTTTTTCTGTAATTTTTTCATATACAGTACTTCTTTTCTCCAACTCATTGTAAATGTTCTCTCTTTTGTGTTTTCAGTAGTATCCAGTTTAATATTTCTTTCAATAATATTTTCTTATGAATCTTCTGTGCATGTTATATTCATGATAAGATATCTAATTCTACTTTCCAAATCAGGTGCCTAAATTAATATCATTATAATTAATTAGGGAGTCATGTTGTTGAGTTAGTATCTTTATATTTAATATCTAACTCTTACTATTTCCATATATTTAGGCTTAACTTAATTTTCTTATTATTTTAATACTGGCAAATTTATCAGTTTAATTTATTTTCATTTATTATAGGTATTATACATATCTTAATAAATAAACTTATTTTATAATAACAAAAATGTTTATTGATTGCAACAATAATAACGATAATGATAATTTGAGAACATAAATATACATTTTTCTAATTATTAAAATTTAATTCTAAGTTTATTATTTTATTATTAATTAATCACAACCATTAAAGAAATTTATATTTGCCAAATATTATTATACACAAAAGCAAAAATCTTAAAATATTAATGAAGTATATTGATCATTTTATTTTGTTAATTGCAAACATCTGCTTCTTAATCAAAACCTTTATTCCGAATTCTTTAATTATACATTGATAAAAATCCATCGCTATGTTTTAAAAAGAGAAATAAAATCATTTTGCAAATTAATTATATATTATTGATTGTAGAATATTATATTTTTGTGCTTACTTGACATTTTGATGTGTATATATTTTAAAGCAATAAGTTACAATACGATTACAAAATAAATTCTTTAAATATTTGTTAAATTAAATAAATTTTAAGATAGCTTATAGATGTCCGAATTTTTTAAAAAAATGTACAATTATAATTCAATCATTAAACTACTGTAGTGCTTAAGTCCATCTTGCCATTTCTAATTAAAAATAATATTCCAATTTTTTTTTCTTAAGAAAAATTGTCACCAAAATACTAACGTAATGAATATTACAATACCTATATTTTTGCTCTTCAACTTTCTATTATTTTTTTTTATGTGTCAAAGTCGGCCGGGAAGCGAACCTGCAAACCCGGGACAACTATTTGTATGGCAACTGTGCTGACCACTCGACCATGAATGCTTGACAACTTTCTATTACTTTTATTTCCGCTTTTAAGGATTTAATCAATATAAACTTTAGCACACGTGTAATTAACGTATTGTAAGTCTGAAAAAATAAAATAAACTTTTATATTATATGCTACCAACACATATAAAATTATAATTTGAAAAAAAGTATATAAATATAAACAATGCAAGTGAACTTTTTTTTTCTCAAATATTTATTGAACAAGTACAATGTTTACAATGACAATTATGTATACATGGTGGATTGAAAAGGAAAGCTAGAATTACAAACATAAAGAAGAATTACCTGAGTATAAATAAATATAAGATAGTATTATTCTGGGCAAGAGGTAAACCTGAATACTCGGTCTACTGTTAACACACAAATAGGCCAATTAAGCTCATCCAACTCACCTAGACAAATTGCCTCACACTACCAAGAGTCACTTAGTCAATCTAGAGTTTGGTCAGATCACCATTGGAAAAATCACTGTAACTGTGAAGGCTTAGGTATTGTATGCTAAATCTGATGTGTTCTGTTAAATATTATCCATTTTGATCACATAAGGATCTGAATTTCTAATTATTAACAAAAGCACTTTCAGCAATATCTTAGGCAGAAGAAACAAAGCATTTTACTAGCAAACATTCTTTCAATGCAATCAGAGTCCATGTTTCCTCAAAGTAATACTTTTGGAGCTAGGAGCATGTCACGGCTTTTAAATTTTATAAGTTTATTCAGAAAGAACTTTTCCTCTGGAATTGCACTGGGATTGAAAACCATTTTACAATGAGGTAGTCCAGAATGCATAGTTGATGAATAATGAAAGCCTGATAGTAGGAATGGATCTTGCCTTAATATTGTCCTTAAGAGAGGTAACAAGGTAAAAATTCACTTTAAGGTTATCAGCGATAATCCTTCTAGACCTCCAGAGTCCAGGGCATGAGCAAACCAGATGGTCAAATGTTTTGTCATGAGATGACAGAGGGGGAAGATTGGGTCAATTTTGTTGTTGCCTTGCCTATGGAAGAGTAACCAATTAGTGCTAATGGCATTTAAATTTATCTTTAATAGTGAAATTAAAGTATTTCGGTTCCATAGCCCAGCACCTGAAGAGGAAGATTATCTTATTATTGGTCAGTGCAATTAGCAGTGTTGTGGGAATTGTGACAGGGTGAATGAGATTATGAGCTTGCCAAATATTAATCCTGTTATCAAATGTATCATTCGTAATTACCATGTAGCTTTTGATCAAATCAATCGTCACATCAAGGAAATTCTTGACTCTATGAGGGGGTCTATCCGTCGGGATTACTGGCAAAATGACTTGCTCATATCCAAATGATTTGATAAGCATTGTGATAAAATTAAACAGCATGCCCCAGAAAAGTTGGAATGCAAGAGAATTCATTTTACTGATAAAGGTCTTAGTGATCTTCATGATGGGCAGGTAATAGTTGAGCTTGGCCATGATCTTCATATTGAGAAGCATTACCTTACCATGTAAGGAAAGGTAAACTTTAGACAGATGTTTAGTAAGGCTTTCCATTGAGTGCAGAATGTGATTTTGAATATCTTTGGACATTTGACTAGAAATTCAAGAACTTCTATTATCCAGAAAAAGTGGAAATGTTTGTTTTAAATACTACAATGTAAAATTTAGTGCTGATATAAATGTAAGCAAATTCTCTTTTATTCCAATAAATATATACAATTTAGAAAAAAAATATTTCAATATATAAACACACACTACAGATAGTAAAATTATTATTTATATTATTACTGAAATTCAAAAAATAAACAAATCCCAATAAAAATCCTGAAACCATAGTAGTATATTTAAACAACTTACATAATAAAAATAACTTACTCATTTTTCTATCTAAGCTACCATGAAGAATTAGGCATTACTTATCAAGATTGCCAATTTCTGATTATTGAGGATTTCAATGTTTTTTATTATTGTTTCATTTTCTAATTACGAATAAATAAATATTTATTTTCTAACAAATGGATGATTATTTTTTTCTAGTTATGAATTAGTTATCTTAAAAAAAGCTATTTAGTCTGATTCGAATCTAAAAAAAATTCAAATTTTACTGGCATAAATTTAAACCCATGTAGTAACAAAATAAAAAAGCAAAAGATGTGCATTTATATAAAACCGGTATGCACCACGCAAGATCTTCTCCTAACGTCTTCTTCCTATTTGCTATCTTAATTTTACTGCTTGATTTATAATGACATTTATTAATTGTGCACATGTTTTATTTACTTCCTAATAAGCTTGCAAATAACATTATTGATAATTTGAATATATAATTTAATGGAATATGAAATATGTGGACATAAATAATTTTTTTAAAATGCTAACAAATTTATTAAATTTATAATTTTCTGGATTTTTTTAAAAACAATAATATAATTAATTCATGGGGTTTTTTTGCCTGCTAATGAAGTAAAATACAAAACATAATTATTCCCTGAATTTTGTGATGGTCACATTTTACATGTAGTTTTATATTGCACAACTTCAATTAAATTTCTAAATATTATTAGAAAAAAATCTAACAATATTCATACTTATTTTAAATATATTCGCTCATTGCTAAGGTTTACAGCCTTGTTAAAACTATTACTGAAATAATAGTGAGCGTTTAATAAAAATTTATAATTACAACAATACAAGATGTAACCTCAAGATTCAGCTGCGACTATCCATTGATAGCTAGCATGGAAAATGAAATGTAATTCTTATATTTAAGAATATTAAATTTAAGGAAATTCTCTAACTAACCAGACTATTATTATAAAACAAAATTTCTAATTACCTGTTGAATTATGTTCATCATCTATCTAGTTGAATTACTAGACTTTTTTAAGAAATTGAATTATTATTTAGTTTTCCCAATACCTTCAATTGTTATTAATACATAGTTTCTATATAGGTCACAAAGGCAAAACTCTCCATATAGTAGTGCCACCCTGTGCCATACAGAGTAATCAATGGATGCCAGAAGGCTTGTGCATAAAATCCTTATCTAGTGCCTACTCATCCAATATCCCCAGACTAGTTTCTGGCTTGTGGCCATCATCTGTGAGGAGCCTTGGATCTGAGAGCACTGCACCTAGATCTTAGGATCTAATGCAACCCTCCAGCAGCCACCTTTTAACTCTACTTTACTACAAAACTATGAGAATGAAATTGAAAACATTGTTAATATCTTCAATCTAAGCTCAATAGCTTATAGTCATATGGGTCTGAACTCAATTCAGCACCCATATATTTTGGTGTCTTTGGCTCTTAAACAACCATAGCCACCACTATCCTATTAGGCAGGATTAGTGTTAAACCACTAAACATCACATGATCACCATTTCTATACTAGCACATAATTGTTGTAAACAAAGGCAAAACTCTCCATATAGTAGGCACTAGATAGGGATTTTATGCACAAGCCTTCTGGCATCCATTGATTACTCTGTATGGCACAGGGTGGCACTACTATATGGAGAGTTTTGCCTTTGTTTACAACAATTATGTGCTAGTATAGAAATGGTGATCATGTTATATAGGTCACAAAAGTTTAAATGGTATTATTATTATTTTCAGATATTTCCATCACCATAAATCTTCAGACAAATATTATAGAACATAATTTACTTTATTTCAATGTTATTTCTATCACAATTCAAATAAAATCTACTAACATAAACAGCCAACAAGTTTTTTTCTCAATGCCATGCATGTTTATTAAATAAAGCAACAACTCTCTTCAAAGGTTTGCAAATTTTAATTTTGCAATGGTAGCCTATAACTTATCAAAAATGTTCCAACTTTTATTTAACCAATTTGAAAAAAGAGTTGAAAATAGATTTTAGTAAAATTAGCAGTTTAACAAATTTACTTTGATTGACAATCAGCTAGAGCAAATAAAAATAAATAAATAAATGTAAAAAAAAAATAGTTTGGCATTTATTTATTAGGCTTCATACTATATTTAAATGAAATGTGTCCATCAAGAATCACATAATCACCATCTCTTATATTAGCATATAATTGTTTATAAATAAGGCAAAACTCTTCATACAGTAATGCCACCCTGTGCCAACCAGAGTAATCAATGGATGAGTAGGCATTATATAGGGATTTTATACACAAGCCTTCTGGCATCCATTGATTACTCTGGTTGGCACAGGATGGCACTACTGTATGGAGAGTTTTGCCTTGTTTATAAATGTGTCTATCCTAAAAAAGGGCATTTAATCAGCATGTTTTGCTTGATTTATCCACATGAAATGTAAATGTTTAAATTAAGTAAATATTACAAGTTTTAAAGAAGTAAAAAATATTTATATTGGAAACAATCACAAAAGATTAAATATTTAAATTTACTAAGGAATTAATGGCATCATTGTAAATAATGTGGAGATGGTTATATTGTAGAAAAAAAAGAAAATAAGTAATGGAATATAATTTTCAACTAGATATCTAGAGATAAAAATAATTTTCAGAAAGACTTGAATTAAGAAGGAAGTGAGATCTAAAGAACTTTTTCTATAGAACTACAGGAGAAAAGAATATAAATAAACATTTGAGAATTATTGGAGAAGTTTTTATAGTGTTGAAGTCAGATGATGTATGTAAATAATGGTGATAAATAATCACATATGTTATGAGTCAAAAATAAACTCAGAAAGCTATATGGGATATTCATAAAAATTTTGTTCATTTTACCAAAAATCTTGATGGGAATTAACTCAAAAACCTCCAGCTTTTGAATATGCCATTATCAGTGTTACATTAAACTGCTTAGGGTTAAACCACATTCTTAACAAAAGTAAATAAAATGATCATGTATTTTGTGGATATGATATAATATTAACATGCAACAGCTCAAATTGGTGTGTGAAACATGTATATATTTTCCAAGGCCTTGATTTCATTTTTTTTAAATGAACAGATGCCCATCTCAGTATCTTGGTAAGTATGCCTCTGTTCTGCAAAAATCATTTTTGTTTAAATTTATGTTGTATAGTTTAAATTTTATATCACTTTTTCAGATTTAACCGTTGTAAATTTTCATTATCTTTTGCAAATGATTGCTATTTTTTCTACTTTTTAAGATAAGTACTAAAACACTTATTGTAACTTAATGTTTATGATAATAAAAAATGCAAATATATTTAATTATAATAACTGATTATAAGAAAGCAATCAATTAAATACAGTTCAACAAAAGTAATTTTACTTCCTCATTTTTGCAATTTACGGTTATATTTTTATAAAAAAAATTTATACTATACCGTAAATAATGTTTATAATTAAAAACAAAGAAATTTGAAATGACATTTATATAAAAAAAAAATACTCTTCTTAACACTATGAAATACTCCTTGTAGTGTTTATGTTACTATACTATATTATAGTCATCAACAATTAACCAATCAAACTTCACTATTGTCACATTATAGTACATTAGCATAGTTTATTTTAATTTTTTTGAAATAAAGTGTATAACACAATTAATTTCTAAACTAAAGTTAAAAATTGTTGTTTGAATTATAAATGACTTAGTAAATTCCTTTTTAAGGACATCAATAGCAGTCAATTCCCCCGTTTCAAAATGCATATCCTCTCTAAATTTTTCATAAATTTTTGGATAGATAAATTTATTTTACTTACTACTTCTAACACTTTTAAATTGCTTTACAATAATATGAAAAATAATTAGGCAATTTTATAAAACCAATTGCTACATTTTTTTATCATGTTAAATATGATGATATTCAACCCCTAATTGCAATGATGCATGTTCATCAAATTAAGAATATTGAATGGGAAAAGGTAATTGTTTTTTTAAAAACTATTATGAAAATATATAAAATTGACTACTTATATTAGAAAAATATGATAAATGATGAAATTCTATAAAAAAAAACTGCAATTAAACAAAATACTAAATTTTTTCAGATCTGCTACAGAAACATTAAAATCTAGTATTATACAATAGCATATAAATTGATTGAAGAACTACTCTGTAACATCAAGAAAAGCATGTTGTAATCTTCTCAAATAGTGTATATTATTATCCAAACACCATTAAAATTTCATTTTTTATTTCTATTATTTTTGTTTGGAATTAGGCTGGTCATATTATTTAGGAGTATTTGTTAATAATTAAAATAATGCGACTCCGTTAATATACTTTAATGATTTTTAAAAATTTTATAATCAATTTTAATACGAATAAATGTTATTATTTGGATGATTGTTAAAAAATAAATAACTTTATATATTTTGCTAATACTATTAATTCATTTCTTAATATAATCAATGTTATTAATATTATTTTTTTATAGTATATGTTATTAGTTGATAGCATTTCCCTCCTTTTTGTTATATATTTCATTAACATTAAATGTTTATTAAGAAAATATTTAATATTATTAGCAGAAAATCTGTCACTGATCATAAACATACATCAATTTTTTGTCTCTATTTAAATTAAATATCTTAAAATTTTAGAAACTTGGAAAATTATATTTATCAATGCCAGAAAAATTATGGTTTTTTTTTGGACTATTATAATTGTTTTATTTTTTTCCTCAAACTCAATTGAGATAACAACAATAAGTTTTCAAAAGAATTATTGAATATTTATTTCTATATTTCAATCTATCATATTATCTATGTAAGCTATAGATAATAAAATTTGGGATGAAAAATGACAACTTTGGTTCAAGATTTCATTAAAATTGCACTAATAAAAAAAATGCATTTATTTTATTTTATGACTAATGCACCAAAGAACAAAAGACTTTATTTAAATCTCAACTCTGATTATTATATGTAACTTTAAATAAAACTGTGGAATATCCATAAATTAATTTATATAAAATTCTCTAATATCTCATTGCAGATATTTGTCAGCATTTTAAAGTTATAGCAAAATATTTAATTGTACTTAAAATAAATGTTGCTTATTTTTTTTAGTATTATCACCATTAAATTTTATTAAATATATACTCAAATATTGGAGTGATATATTTATCTGAGTCAATTGACAATGCAATAAAAGCAACATTTTTTTTCAAGTTAAAAAAAGACTCCTTGAAATTTGGCAGAATGACCAAAATCTTTCCAGTATTATGTTTTAAAGCATACTTTATTGATCAAAAAAACAATGATTACATCAGTAAGATTAGGCTTACACAGTAAGCATCAGTCTGTTCATGTCTATACAGTTCTGCTGGACAAAAGGATTGTTTACAGATATATAGAAGGAGAAAAAGCTTTCTCTTGAGTTCTTTATGTTGTGTTTTTGCTACTTTTAAGGTGTCGAAAGTTACTTGGATTCGGCTTGTCTAAATTTTTTTATACATTATGTTAATAGACCCTACCATGTGTGTGTCTTGCCTGTTTTGGTGTATTGTGTAAATATCCGTCAGTGCTAGCATGTTATTCCTTTCTTTTATTTTTTCTAGATTGTGGTGGAATGTATTGAGGTTTTGTTTTGCATTGTAGTCAAAATTGAATTTACATCTGGTATACCAATATGCATACAAGTTAAATGTTGCTGCACTTATTATTGGGATTGCATTTTTCTGTTTTTGCCTTGTATATTTTTAATGGCATTTTATGATAGTTTTTCAGATTATTTGTACATTCAACAATATCAATTAACTTTATGGAATATTGCATTGTTTTGTTTCATCTACTAATTTAGTTACATTTTATGGATTAATGCAATGGTACAGGAGGAGATTCAAAAGCTAAGGGTCCATAAATTACAGATCAATTTTGTCACTTCTAATGTTTGAGTGTCATATAACTTTCCAACTGACAAGTCCTTTTGATTAATTTATTGTTATAATAAAAAATGTAAAATTTTGAAATCACACTTACATCAAACAATAGTAATTACTCAACAAATAGTAATTAATAAAAATATTAGATAATTGTATTTAAGAGCTATGATTATTGAAGTTAGTAAATGCTTGGTTCTGAAGCTGAGTTTAGAGAAGTTAAATCTATTTGCAAAGTCTTTTAATAGCATTGATACATTTTGCTGGAAATAATTTAGAATTGTCTATTTTAACATTCAGGCAACTTCTATGAGTCAAAATATTTTGTTGAAATTTTGGTAATATTTAAATTTATTTATATACTTTAATTGTTAGATATTTTTCTGCCTATTTCAACCTGAAATGATATTGCAATAATAAGATGTAATATCATATTCAATAAAAAAAAAGAATGAATTCTATATGTATTTTTTTATATTTGGGTATGTTTTACTTTCTATTAATTTTCTTCTTGGCTTGAATGAATATTAATAATATTGCATTTAATTTCAATAGATAGGTTATCAATATTCTTTAAGTAATATTTACTAAGGCAATAAACCTAAAGCTTGTGCAGTTAAAAATGCGAAGGTAGGAACCTCTACAGGTCTTAACCACAAGCTTATGCATTGGAAGCTTGTGGTTAAGACCTGTAGAGGTCCCTACCTTCGCATTTTTACCCGCATAAGCTTTAGGTTTATTGCCTTAGTAAATATTACTTATATAATCAATGTGCGTTAAATAAATTTATAATTACAATATTCTTTAATTAAATTTTAAAATTTAGTTTTGATAAGATTTATATTAATAAACACTTATTGTTAGACAAAATACTAGATTTTTGGAAGTTAACATTTTCTTCAACATTACTGTTAGGTCAAAATAATTCTGTTTATTTTGTTAGAAATGTTCAATTTTTTTTCCCTATACAATTATATTTATTTTTGCTCATAAGTTGGAAATTGCCTTTCAGACTTGTTTTTTTTTTTAATTTCAACTGTTTTTTTTTTATATTAAAAATACATTTATATTTTATAATTTGAGGAAGCATACATGCTATGCAATATCTTAAAATAATTGTTGTTTACTATTTTTGATAACTTTCTCATTCATAAACTGAAAGAATCCAAAAATAATAACCTTGAAAAAAAGTATTAAAAATTTAAGTATAAAAATGTTTTATTTATGTATTTTTAAAAATGGAGATAGATTTTAAAATATATGTTAATATGCTGAAATTAATTATGTTAAAAAGGTGGTAAATTGGCAAATTTAATGATCAAGTGTTATCTCTTGGTTGTATTAATTTATTTCTAATTATATATTAATCCACAAAAAAAATAAAGATGATATTAGTTTCACCAAACAGAGTATCAACGAGCTTCATTACATTACAAATGAAGCATCTTCAGTTGCATCTTTTGAAACAAACGTAATTATCAGGATATTAAATAACATTACCTGACATAAATAGAAAAGATAACTGAAATTAGTTATTAAATATTAACCACACTATTCAACAGAATAGTTAATCAAGTCAATTAAAAACAAGAATTTATCAAATTTAATACTCAAATTTATAAAATGTAGATTTTACAAAGTCTGCTAAAAACCTAATTGAATATTTTAACTATGTAAAATTAATTACGGTTATTATATATTATTAACCCAATAGGTTTTACTTTTTTCCCTTATTTGTCTGTACTTCAATAAATAATGAAAGTTCACTATTTTATTAACTATGTATGGAAGTAAATGATGCAATAAAGAATAATGATGGAAAAAAAAAAAGATGGTTTTTAATTATACTACTGGTGACGATATTTAAAAAATGTCAAACAACTAAATAAACAAATGGAAATGTTGTTAGATTACATTTGATATATAAATGATCCAATTCAAATTGCTCTATTTAATCATATCATGAGATGACATAAATCATTATAACTGTATATAAATGCTCAAAAATATCGACAGATTAAAAAAATGGTGATCAGAAATGAAATAGATGGACTTCATTCTCAGCCTGCAAAACCAATAGTTACTACATTAAAAAAATACTATTCATGTGAATAATAGGAATCGATGTCTAATTAGTTATATTATAATAATAAAAAATTAACCCAACAAACATAAACAGACATTTAAAAATTCTTAACCATAAATGGATTGTAAAAACATATAATTTAAAAAAGTCTATTTTATTAATATTTATGAAGGTTAAAAAAATAAACCCAAAAGATTTAGGCAAATACAGCAGTCAGTTAATGCCAAAGAAATGTTTATAATACAGTATAGTTAACTAATGTAA
Organism: Epiperipatus broadwayi; assembly: GCA_028023455.1. Lineage (NCBI taxonomy): Eukaryota > Metazoa > Onychophora > Udeonychophora > Euonychophora > Peripatidae > Epiperipatus > Epiperipatus broadwayi. The sequence continues at coordinate 5,776,757 of JAQFVV010000044.1, forward strand.
TAATTAAAAAAGCAAGACCTATATAACTTGACATTACATTTATAAGCTTGTAGTTACAAAAATGCAATACAGAGAGCGTAGCAATAGCTCAAACAAGCTCTTAATTAATAAGTGCGGTTTGAGAAAATATTTAAAATCTCTATTCAGAACACTCTCATCCCCAGACTAACTAGTTTCAAGCTTATGGCTCATGTCAGTAGAGAGCTAGAATATTCAACACTAGATCTAAAATATAAAACTCAAAACCCAGCACTTATTTTATACGTATATTTAAGTAGAAACTCTGAAATTTTTGGACATGGAAATGTCTTTAAATCCGGCTATCTAACTTAAATAGCTATATGAGATTGAACTAAATTTAGATCTACTATTTTTTTTAATAGCCTCAGCATAGCCAAAGCCTTATTGGTAAAATTGTAATAATTAAAAAAGCAAGTCATATATAACGTGACATTACTTTGATAAGCTTGTAGTTACAAAAATGCAATACAGAGAGCGCACCAATAGCTCAAACACGCTCTTAATTAATAAGTGCGATATGAGAAAATATTTAAAATTTCTATCCAGAACACTCTCATCTCCAGAGCAACTGTTTTTGAACTTATGGTTTCTATTTAAATATATGTATGAAATAAGTGCTGGGTTTTGAGTTTATATTTTAGATCTAGTGTCCGAATATTCTAACTCTCCACTGACGTGAGCCATAAGCTCGAAAATAGTTGGTCTGGAGATGAGAGTGTTTTGGATAGAGATTTTAAATATTTTCTCATACCACACTTATTAATTAAGAGCTTGTTTGAGCTATTGGTACACTCTCTGTATTGCAGTTAACTAATGTCAATAGAAAGGCGTTATTATGTACTTATTTTAATTAAATACTGTTAAATCCGCCAGTT